>JAEAOA010000291.1:1145000-1375000 GCA_016746295.1 Potamilus streckersoni
TGTTGTTATTCGATCGAACGTGTCACTCATGCAATATCGTGTACCTGTACACTCCATAACAAACGACACAAATTTTAATAAAAAAAAACTTTGTAATTACGTATTGTAATAAAATTGTTAAATTGGTGGATTTAGCTATTATCACAGTCATAATCACGCATGGAAATGACGTATAAACCACGCAATGATCATTGTTGATTGGAAACGAAATTAAGTGACAATCGGCATTCTGGGTAGCGTCTGTTACCGAAACAGACTTCAAGATTTCCAACATACCAATTCTCGTCCTAGTGAGGAAGTAAAACAAAAAATTAGAAAAAGAAAGAAACCAATATCTATATAAATAACAACTCATAATCATCAAAATCAGTTGTTGAATGATATCAAGCATTGAAGTCTTTTTAACAGTTCTGCTATATTTATACAGTACACCACCCCCAACAACGTTTACTGTATTAATTCGCTCAAAAATGTGTTAACGAAAATAAAAGGTATTTTTATTTTCATATGAAAACAATCATTAATTAATTCAGCAAAATAAATAATTTTAATCATTAAATGATCGTGTCCTAAAATTCCTGTGAAATGTTGGAACTTCTTTTTATGGATGAGGTAATTGAAGCTGTTAGCGCATCAATACTGAATTAATTAAATGGCTAGAATTTGTAGAGCCAATGGACTCTTCGGAACTATAGTCTGACTATAACTCCTCGTTTGCTTGTAATGCACTAACCGAACTTTGATGTGATAAAAAGAATGATAGAAACAAATTTGGATTTCAAATTTCAATTTTACTATTATTAATACCCAATACAGCTGAAACTCTGTTGAAATTAGAAATATATTTAGCTGCTAAATTCCTGACACACGCTAGTGGTCTGATACGTGAAACAAGAACCCAGAAAATGTCTTAAGTACACACATGGTTAAAAAAAATAGGTTTATCTGAAGCACAGGTGCTCGATGCCAGTTTCATGTTAACAATAACCTGAAGGGGAAAAATCATACCGATTTACAAAATTTCCACAGACTACCTCCATTACCCGTGTTCTGATATATGACTCCGTCTATCATACCATAAAAGAGACGAGCTAAGTATCTTCGATAAACTTCATGCCAGGCCCTCGATCACATATGTCCGTCTTAGAAGGCACATGACCATAATTTATGGCCTGTTTTACTCCTGAGATATTTTTGTATTCATTAACTTCATATTCCTGTTATGGAAATTTATTTTTTTAAAAATTATTAAATGATGCAATCTGAAAAATACAAGTTAAACATTTTATCTTGTAAAATAGTTTCGTGACATTATTTAGCCCGTGTTAGAAATGGGCTACTTCCTGTAATGATTTTTGTTTTCAGGATTTATGACCGTAATGATGAAAATAAAGGTTAATTCACAGGATTGGATTCATGTGATGGTCGTCCGAGAGTGATGTGTTGGTACGTTGCTTTTTTTTTTTTTTTTGAATGGATGTGTGTAGTTTTTTAGTCTTCGTGCGATTCTGAAGGGATAAAAAAAAAACGCGTGAGAAAAATCGAATCGAACGAAGAATTGTAGTCACGCTTGCATTCCTTGTGTTAATTTATAATACCGTTAAGGTGATTTCATGTCAGAAATGTCGACATGCTTTATTGATAAAACTACAGACTCATGTGTTTACACTCGCATGCAACGTGATCTATATACTGAGAGGTACGGTGTTTGCGACTCTGCGATACATTCCTTCATTAATCTGAGAACAGTGGTACATGCAGATGTTAAGTTCCTATTTGCCATTAACTCAATTCAACTTTAGAAATCTTTTTATAAAGAAGAATTATACAAATATCATATTTAGTCCACACAGATCGCTGGCTCAAAAGGTAACATGAACCAGATGCGAGGTGTGTGGGAAGGAGGGGGGAGGTGCGTGGTCTAAAGCGCTCACCTCTGTGTGGGATTGAGTCTCGGGCTCTGTCAGTGTGGGTACGTCAGAAAGCTTGCCAGTAGATTCTCGTGGGTCGGTGGTTCTTTCTCCAACATTTATACTGGCCGCAGTGTAAAGCCTATCTTGTCCTGAAAAATGGTGTTAAACCGTATAACGACACCAACCAGATGATGCGTGCTATTTAAGTATTACCATTTGATACAATTGTTATAAATGTCTCTGCTACGGGTGAGAAATTGAAACCACTTGTAATCGGCAAGACTAAGGAACTCTTTAAGGGCAGTAATATTACGAATTTGCCAATCACATGACATACATAGCAAACAGGAAATCGTGGATGACTACCTAGATAATCAATAGATAAATACTTAATGTAAACAAACATAACTTGTCAGGACTGACAAATCTATGAGGCACCCTAGCGGACAAAAGCTGGTCAAATCATAATGTTGCCGTTGAAATTTTAAATGTCATTATGTCCGGAATTCCAATTTCAAGCATTGTATGAAAAATGCTTGCCCTTAAAGTTCTATTTTCTAGGTCGAAATTTTAAATTATATCTGTTGAATTAAACTGTAGTGGTTGAAATTTTTATTTTTCATGTCGAGGTTTTAGATTGTGTCATTTAAATTACACGGCGGTGGTTGTATTTTCAAGGTCATATGTAGGGGCCCGGCGTGGCCGAGTGTTCTAAAACTCTGTCCGTTTCGGATCACTGCCATCTCACCTCTGTCTGCGCGTCTTTGAGTCTAGGATTCCGCGAATGTGGACATGTGAGAAAGTTTGCCAGTAGCTTCTCGTGGGTCCGTGGTTCTTTCCGGGGATTTCCGGTTTCTTCTTCCACCATTAATACTGGCCGCCATGTATAGCCTATCGTGTGCTGAAAAATGGCGTTATAGTTCAGAACAGCAACATCAATGTCATACGTCGAGAATTCCTAATTTACGTATTGGTTCAGAGAGTTTATGTTAAAAGTTTCATATCATATGTTGAGTATTTAGATTTCATCTTGTTGAAATACACAACGCTGATGGAAAATTCGATGTCCAATGTCGAGTTTTTAGATTGTATCTTCTGAATTACATGGCGCTTGTTGAAATTTTAATGTTCCATGTCGAGAGTTTCAATTTAACGTGTTGAATCATATTGCTTGTACTGAAATTTCCATTTCGTATGTCGTGGTTTCAGATAGTATCTGTTGAAATTGCACAGCCGTGGTTGGACATTTTGTTGTGCTGTCAGAATTTTTTATATTGTGAAATGATGCGTTAATGTTAAAAGTAATATTACACAATGTCCACTTTAACAATTCAAAATAATATCGAGTTTAAGATACATTATTTGTGTATTCAATTATAAAGCGCCATTACATTTCATGCATTTAACAGTTTGAAAGTTACCATTCATAGAGCGAGAATTACTATGAATTTATTCGTCAGAGTTCGCTCTCTTGAGCGGACAGCGTTATATTTACACAAGGAGGTTGCTTCTCGTTGCTGTGAAATTTAACAGATAAAATCTAAATACTCGCCATAGTAAATGGTACTGCATCACGAACAGTTGCATACAACGTGTGAATTTGGAATTCTTGACATACGATTTTGGAATTTCAATCACCGCTGTGTAATTCTAAATATACACTATAAAACGTTGACATAGGAAATAGAACTTTAAACCACAAGTCAACATATAAAATCTAAAATCTCGATCTAGAAAATGGAACTTTAAGGATAAGCATTTTGATCTAACATGTGATACTGGATTTCTCGACATAAGACATCGAAATTTCAACTGCAACTTTCTCATTGGACCAGCTTTTGTCCGCTACGGCTCCTCTTACAAATCATTATAATCTGGATAATGGTACATCAAACGTCTGAGTCACGTAACTGAACTTTTTCCGCTTGATGAAAGCGATGAAGATGATGATGAGAACGTACATTCTGAGCAACCAGTGATAACACATACCCTTGATACGTGGAACTAGAAAAGAGATTAACATACACTTCACGATTGATAAGGATGGCTGTTATTTTGCTTTAAAAAATAAAACGGAGTCATTAACACAAGCAGTTAAAAAACAACGTAAGAAACACAACGATGCTCCATGCCTTCTTATGAGCATTACGAATATTATAAACACTGGAGTATCATCATTCATAATTTCAATGGACTTTTAGCAAAGATATAAAATACCGTATCCCATTTTCCTCGGATGATTCCTGTGACGAGGACAATATTTCTATGTGAAGAAAATGTATGTGACAAAAAAACTGTTTTGTTCAGCTATTTCTTCAAAAAAATGCATATAATTAAAATAAAATATCAAAAAATCACAGCTTTCTTAATATTCTGCACTTTTCATACAGATATACCGATGCTCTCATAACTGCATTCTATCCTCCTTCCCCCCAGTTCTATCACTCTTCTCCTGCCCTCAATATGCGCTAAGAAAGAGACTTTTTCACATCTGCAACACTCATTAAACGAAAAACATCTTAAAACCGAAAAAATATTTGCGGATCCTAATGGTTTTCCGTTTTTAGGGGTTTCAATGTACTATAAAGTGTGTATGACAGTGGATTGGCTGAAATGGTGCATGCATACGTAGGCTCTGTTATTTGTCTAAAAGTGCCAAACTTCAAAACATGACGATATACGACACAAAAAAAAAAATCGACAATACATGAACAATGTGGAAAATATAACAATGCGTGACGCCAAAACACGTCACGGGTGCTCTGATATCCTGTAAATCAACCCAAAGGTACATTTTAAATTAAATTCTAAAATACATAGTTCTCAAATTTAAAGCATTTTTTTTAAATCACCAAACATTTTGGAATGATAGCAGTACCAGTAGTGCTCTTTGAAAGTAGTGACGAACACAACATTCTAACGCACTAATTAATCAAATAATGTTCACGTATGAGTTAATATTACAACCTAGGTAGTCACCAACACGTGAAAGGAAGATACGACACAAAATAGAAAATAAAAAATTACCAGTGCATTAGTTTAGTGTGATTTTATGTATCAAGCAACTCGTGTAAGGAGGGTATCACACAACTAAATAAGCAGCGGAATGGTGAGCAGTTTGTTCACGTAAACATAAAATCGCATCCCACTCTAACCCCCGATAGAGATGAGCCCATAGTCAAACAATGCACATAATTCATCCGAAGAAAATAAACGGAGTCAAATGATTGGTCAATACAATAATTCTTATGATGACCATAATATGTATTACGATTCACAGCAATGCACTAAAAACTGCGAGAGTGGCCGCCTTCATAAATTTTGGTTATACACTGCATCTGGCTGTAATTCAAAAGAGTAATAACTCCCCTACAAAATCAAGGCAATTTTGTCATGAACTGCATCGAACTAATTCAAAAGAGCAATTAAAATCTGACAAAGAAGCACGAGGCATACATATTTGTATGTGATATTTTTATAATAACTACAATAGGTAGCAAGTTTTGATAATGACGATAATGTGCAGCAAGTTTAGGTAAAAAGCGTAATATGTACAAAGTATAGATAAGATTCGTAATATGTACTAAGTATAGATAGGCCCCGTAATATGTACAAAGTATAGATAAGATTCGTAATATGTACTAAGTATAGATAAGCCCCGTAATATCTACAAAGTATAGATAAGATTCGTAATATGTACTAAGTATAGATAAGACCCGTAATATCTACAAAGTATAGATAAGATTCGTAATATGTACTAAGTATAGATAAGACCCGTAATATGTACAAGTATAGATAGAACCATAATATGTACAAAGTATAGGTAAGACCCGTAAAATATACAAAGTATAGATAATTCCCGTAATATGTACAAAGTTTAGATAGACCAGTAATATGTACAAAGTATAGATAAGACCCGTAATACGTACTAAGTATAGATAAGACCCGTAATATCTACAAAGTATAGATAAGACCCGTAATACGTACTAAGTATAGATAAGACCCGTAATATCTACAAAGTATAGATAAGACCCGTAATATGTACAAGTATAGATAGAACCATAATACGTACAAAGTATAGATAAGACCCGTAAAATATACAAAGTATAGATAATTCCCGTAATATGTACAAAGTTTAGATAGACCAGTAATATGTACAAATTATAGATAAGATCAGTAATATTGTACATGTATAGATAAGACCCGTAATATGTACAAAGTATATACAAGACCCGTAATATGTACAAAATTTAGATAAGACCAGTAATATGTGCAAAGTTTTATAGCAATCCATAAATATTTGCTCTCACCAGACTGTCTTTCACACCATTTGGTTCGTTCACAAGGTTGGCTTACACATTTCAGTGCGTTCATACCACTGATTTACTCATCATTCAGCGAGTTCACAAGTATTGTTTCACACACACACGCACACGCACACACACACACGCACGCACACACACACACACACACACAATACATCAAAGCATGGCCGGCAAGTAATCTTATATAAAGGAGTTTCTGGCCCAAAACCCAACTTTCACTCTGACGACAACATGATTCTACCCACCAACATAGCCCCCCCTCAAGTTAATCTAAACAACTACGAAAACAGCTTTGTTGAGGCAACAATGTCAGTAGCAACAATATTACCAAACTTTCCACATCTTTTCACGAGTTCGTCTAACGATGTCGCCATTAACTGTAAACTATCTGTAAATCTCAACTAGTAAAGTGTCGCTGCCATTCTTTTCAGTATTGTTTGGTGTGCATTTTATTTTATCGTTGTTACTGATCTTTAGGCGGTTTATTATATCTTGTTGCCGAATGTTTCTACTATAATACGAGAATAGTATCCATCACGGAAATTATGAGCAAAAACAGGATCAAAATCTGATGCGGTATATTTTAAGACTGCATTTGTCATGAGCTGGACCGCGATACTTATCTTTAATACGACAGAGATCTTATACTGGACCGCGATACTTATCTTTAATACGACAGAGATCTTATACTGGACCGCGATACTTATCTTTAATACGACAGAGATCTTATACTGGACCGCGATACTTATCTTTAATACGACAGAGATCTTATACTGGACCGCGATACTTATCTGTAATACGACAGAGATCTTATACTGGATCGCGATACTTATCTTTAATACGACAGAGATCTTATACTGGATCGCGAGTCGTAAATGCCTACTCGCAAATATGACAATTTTTGCTGAAGCAAATTCTGTTTCTTATTTTCCAGTCAAAGGTTTCATTTTCGTTATCCTGTCTGGCAACCTCATGATATCATCAACCTTGTTAATGAGATTTTGCAACAATCACAGAGCAGGATTTAAACCACGATAAAAGTTTAACGGGTTTTGATAAACGTTTATCAACAGCACACACAACTTTATATGTGACCTCAAATGTAATACGTTTTTGTACTTGTCGAGGAGTTATCGGAGTTATTTTCTACTCCTTGCACAGGAAGTAGAATCGTCTCGAAATTGTGGTATAGTATAAACGGAACTTTCATCTTGTGTCTAGTTAGTAGACAATATATTTTCATTTTCATCTTTACCAGGCATATGTATGTATGTATGTATGTATGTATGTATGTATGTATGTATGTATGTATGTATGTATGTATGTATGTATGTATGTATGTATGTATGTATGTATGTATGTATATATATATATATATATATATATATATATATATATATATATATATATATATATATATATATATATATATATATATATGTATCAGCAGTATGTTTGAATAATAATCTAGATGTAACAAGATTGAAACCGAATGGATGCTGGTATTTACTGACAACGCAACACAATGTGAGGGCAAGAAAATGTAAAAAGAAAACAAAGATGAATAAATAAATGTTATTACAACACATGCAAATTGACTCGCACACCCACCCACTACAAATAATACACTACTACACTAAGATGTTACAGATACCCGTATGTGATACTTATAATATGAGTATGGGTCTTATTTTCACAATGAAAAGAATACGATTTAAGGAATCATACGAGACAAATAAACATATAAGTATGATTCACAGAATCAAAAAATGCAAAATAAAAAAGAATGGTTCACAAAACCATTTAAAACCTATGAAAAAAATATGGTTCAGACAACCATATGATAAAAAAATAAAATATGTATAGTTTACACAACCAAATGCATAAAATAAATCATGGTTCAAATAACGAAGTGTTGCAAGACAATTGAGTATGGTAAAAATAAAAGGGGTAATAAAAAGCAAATTCCTTTTCCATAATAATACATCCATATTCATCGATTCCCACCAGAATTATACGTCCATAGTCATCGATTCCCACCAAAATGATACGTCCATATTCATCGATTCCCACCAGAATTATACGTCCATATTCATCGAATCCCACCAGAATTATACGTCCATATTCATCGAATCCCACCAGTCCATATTCATCGAATCCCACCAGAATTATACGTCTATATTCATCGATTCCCACCAGAATTGTACGTTTATATTCGTCGATTCCCACCAGAATGATACGTCCATATCCGTCGATTCCCACCATGAAACGGATACAGTGTCAGTTGAAATGCCTTCACTGCATCACTACGGATACTAGACTCACCATCCTGGTTTTTCTAGCTCATCCATCCATCCGTACAGACACATAGCTATAAATAAATTAAGCTGGTCATAAACAAGGAACAAAATACAGAGGAAGAATCCATAAATATATGTCACTGAATTGCTTTAAGTCAAATAAAGCCCTTAGCTGTAAATTGTAATATACAGACTATTTTTCTACTGTTTTAAATCCGAAGAATGACAAAGGCATTAAATTAAGAAGGGCATTTAGACTATCAAAACACGCTTGCAAACGGGATATGCATAAAATTTAACACTTATACATATGATTGTAGTTCGAAGAGTTGACACTACCTGACAAAATTCAAGCGATCACTGTATCTCATAGAACAATAAGCTTCTTATAAATACATGAAAGAAAAAAATGCACACGAATATGGGAAAAGGACCCGTGAACACCGTGCTAAAACTACGAGTATCTTCCCATGAGCGACCTACACGACGAGATGCATATAATGTTCAATCATAAAAAACAAAACAAAAATACCACCCTAGGTAACGCCTTGTGCGTCAATGCAGTTAATTAACCAAATTGTTCTTAAGGCAAAACAAATTATTTTCTTGCCTTATTCAGAGACCCTAGATAGCGATCTAATACCAGCTGGGATATACATTCATGCAAGCACCTGCCACAAAAATGTTTTTCTTTGCGTTTGTTATGCTTCCCACCGACTAATCCGTTCAAGTTTTTAATCCAGACGTAGTGGTTTTTATAGAACAGCAAGTTTTGTTTTTGTTTGTTTGGATCTTGCAGTATCTGATGTGGCTCTATCACTGATTTATCTTGGGTAGGACTTTTATGCATCATGGGTAGGATTTTTATGCATCATGGGTAGGTCTTTTATGCATCATGGGTAGGTCTTTTATGCATCATGGGTAGGACTTTTATGCATCATGGGTAGGACTTTTATACATCATGGGTAGGAATTTTATGCATCTTGGGTAGGACTTTTATGCATCATGGGTAGGTCTTTTATGCATCTTGGGTAGGCCTTTTATGCATCATGGGTAGGACTTTTATGCATCTTGGGTAGGACTTTTATGCATCATGGGTAGGACTTTTATGCATCTTGGGTAGGACTTTTATGCATCATGGGTAGGACTTTTATGCATCTTGGGTAGGACTTTTATGCATCATGGGTAGGTCTTTTATGCATCTTCGGTAGGACTTTTATACATCTTGGGTAGGACTTTTATGCATCTTGGGTAGGACTTTTATGCATCATGGGTAGGTCTTTTATGCATCTTGGGTAGGTCTTTTATGCATCATGGGTAGGTCTTTTATGCATCTTGGGTAGGTGTTTTATGCATCATGGGTAGGTCTTTTATGCATCTTGAGTAGGACTTTTATGCATCTTGGGTAGGACTTTTATGCATCATGGGTAGGACTTTTATGCATCATGGGTAGGTCTTTTATGCATCATGGGTAGGTCTTTTATGCATCATGGGTAGGACTTTTATGCATCTTGGGTAGGACTTTTATGCATCTTGAGTAGGACTTTTATGCATCATCATCGACTCCAAGCATATTAATACCACCTGGTAAAAGGTTTGGTTTCTCATATTTTGGAATTTAATATTCAGAAATGGGAGACACAATTAATTAAAAGTTTAGATTCTTAGATTGACAAATTTAATTTAATACTCTGCCGGCGTGCTTATCTACCGTTAACAACGCTGATAATAACGCCTACTGGAAACATTTGCTATCGTTGTTCTTGACACTGATACAACATTTCGAGTTTTAGTTTTAGTTGGCAGATCGACATATGAGCTACCTCAAAGAGAATTATATTTCATTGTGAGAAATAAAATGTTTGTTGTTTTATCAAATCTCCATACCGATCTGGATTTTGTGTATTCTTTTCTTCTGTTTCGCTTGAAATATATCATTTGACAATGACAACAAATTTGTTCCAATCAAAACTCGGCGGGATAGCGATGTAATGCAAGGATAAGCAAGTTCTTTGACATGCTGTTGAGATGATTGCGTTTGATCAGATTGCCGAGCCAATGATATAGGCCTACTCATCTTTAAAACCGAACATGAAATTTCACAAAAATCTTTAATCAGCTATGCTTGGCAAGTTCAGATTTTACTGTTAGTTGAAGTAGATGAAATAGATTTGTAGATAAGACATTTTTTTAGTAAAAGTTGATTGTCAAATCTCCAGCTGTTGTCAACTCCAGCAAATGCTGTTGAAATATATTTTTTCTTGGTTGATACTTTGTCACGAACAATTTTCATTTTGTGATATCTGCAAGTTTCAACATTATATAATATTGTGTTTTATATTTATCGTATAGGATGATACGAAATTGCCAATTAGAGATTTGAAAAACGTATAGTATATGATGGAAAGTTTATATCAACGACCTATTATCGCAAACGATCTTGCAAGTTGTCAGGAAATAATCTGGTGCCAAGAACAAAAACAAGGAAAAATGGTAGTGTTGGTAATACAGGTAATCTGATGGTCATGGTATGAGGTACACAAACTGATCAAATTTCATATCTTTTACATCGTTTTGCGCTTTAAGTTATGGATCAAAACAACGGAATTAAAAAAAATAATCGTAAGAGTTTTGATCTTGTATTACAAAAGGAAAATACTAGACGCGGAAGAGGACGATTTAACTTTAAAAATTTCGCTAGACCCGTTACATCAGCTAACTCTACAACAGGAGAAAAACATTCAATCTTTGTCAGCAGCGAAACATTTTAATATTTATTCAATGTCAATAAAATATACCGCTGATGGAACTACAAAATCTGCCTGCTCAAAAAAGAGCGGTGATAGAATCTTCTTGCGATATTCATTTGTTATTTAGTGCAGCAGCAACATCATTGTTTGTCAAGCAGCAGTTGACATATTTGTTTAGAGTTTCTATGACGTATTCAATCCAAATCTTGCCGTATTTTAATATGTGATCTTACGCAATGGCTCTGAGCAAAGTAAGAATATTTTTCTTGTTCTTCGAAGAGGGAGATCGCATTAACATCACCACGAAACACATCATATTTGTTTATAACATTAGCTCAAGTAACAAACCATTCTATGTTATTTATCTATTTAACACAAAATTAGAGTGCTTTTGCACTCCATTGATTAAAGATCAAACTTTAGAATATCTTTAAGATTTTCTATTGTTAAGCAACAATGAGCCCATTTTATAACAGTGTCCTTGTCATATCTTACAAAGATCTTTTGATAATTTCGAATTCTAATATGTCGAAGTCTGATAACAGTACTTCAAAAGCCGAATAAGGATCATATACCACTAAGATTAACATGCTTGAGATTCGTTTTATCGCTGCTAATGAAAACTTTAATAGCAAATTCATATTTAAAATTTTAGCTAGTAAAATACTTCTTACTTCATCTGTCATTTTTATTATTCGTAGTAAATAAAATGTTTGTGCATAATGTCGCTGATAAAAATGATATGTTGCAACGATTGATCTTCGAGCTAATCTGAATAACATTGAAGATTGTAGTCTACTGACAAGATCGATTTAGCATGTGGAACAATTACAATTTGATCTAGACACATTTATTTACTGTACCTAATGTTCTGATGATCAACTTGTCGATGAACCAGGTATTACACCTCAGAACGAACAAGTTTACGTTGCAGCGCAATCATCATATAATGTCAAATATCATCTTGACAAAAATATTACAAGAATTGATTGTACTGTCACAGTTCATCCCATATTTGTAGAAATGCTCAAGCCGTTTATGTGTATTGGCCAGCTTGAGGTTTATGGTCGTCAAAAATATAAAATTTGATTTTATTTTTGTAGGGATTTTATACTCGTTGACAGATTTAATATCATGTACACCCGTTAAATGTAGGTTTATTCCTCTGAATAAAAGACGTAAGGAGATCTAATCGGATCGCTAGCGATCTAGTCATGATCATTGATTGAACTAGTTGGAATCCAACTGTTAAAACTGTCACCGTAAATGCGCCATTAGTTAAAATTCCTGTTGGTAGAAATTTCATATGACAACTTCATTTGCAAGATCTTTTAACGTGTATGTTACTTGCCTTGAAGTTAAAATCTTGTCAACCACAAATGCTTCCTCATACCAGTTCGGGGTAAAACCGTTTAGTTTGTTAATGAAATTCTGACACGATCATGAACGTTAAACTCGTGTCTATGATATATGTTCTCGTTTTTAAGAATAACATATACATATATTTTTTTTTTGTTAAAGATTTACTATTTGATAACATCAATTGGAGGAAGACCAAGCGAGACAAAATAATTGTTGTTGTTGCAAAAGTGCGGCCCAATGTGTTTCAGATCTGTCATTAAAATCGTGAATATTGATGACACGGCTTTATTTATCTTTAAACCGCTCCGGTAGCCTTGTGGTTAGAGCGACCGCATTGGATGCGAGAGGTCATTGGTTCGATCCCCAGCCGAGTAATACCAAAGAGTTACAAAAATTGTACTAACAGCCGCCTCGCTTGGTGATCAGCATTAATAGGCTAATGTTAGGACTGGTCGGCATAGAACAGGATAATGTGACTGCAGCTATACCTAACGTTCCTAGCACATGCCGTATATTAGGTAATTGTGTTCGTGCTATAGCAGCTATCATTCCACCGCTTTCGATCTGGCAAATGCTGTTATTTGTGACATTTATAGATCAAGTATAAACGGCTTAATTGTTAGTATTTTTGTTTATCTGGCGTTGAGTTAGAAGTAATTTTGTTGAAACGCAATGCGTTTTGAAATCTATTTTTAGTGAAAGTGCATTTCGTTTGGCTATAGCTAATGCTAGTTTTTGAAATTGTCCCTGTGACAAATTAATATGATCCAAAATATATTTCATTTTTGTCATATCGTTCATTTGATAATATTGTAATATTACACATTATACCTGGACGGTCATCCTACGTCGTACAGCATCAAGTGTTATGTATTCATCAGATGTTACACGCGTGTAATAGGCATCAACTGGAGCCTCTCATAACGTTCACTTTATTTTGATGTCAGCTATTGTTCTAATAGCTTGTTCACTATGCTTACTAACATCACAGATGAAATATCTGGTAAAGAAATCGAAATTCTTCGACAAATATCTGATATCCAGTATCAGCATTCTGATAAGTTTGCATCGCCTAAATCAAATGCATATAAGCACAAAATAATCATCTCCAAAATTGCATCCGATTGCTCATTCAAGATACTGCTTAGAATTAATTCTGACAAACATTCGTTTGACGTCGGCGTTTTAAAAAAAAACAAAACATGTTTTTTATTTGATTATTATATCGTTCCTGTCGTTAAAATACAACAAATATATATCTTGCTAACTGTTCACTGGGCGTTGTTCTTATTCAGTTATCAGTGGAATTTGGTACAGATATTTGGTAAACCTCATGCTGTTCGAAATATATTTTTCTGCTGTAATCAGCTAAAATTGATTTGAAGTTTTATTACTTCTGGGACGGAATCTATAACTCAAGAAGTGAAATTACAAACTGAACATTATTTGCACGTTCACCACCACCACCAGCAGTTCTCGTGAAACAATGGAATTAATCAGCACTCACATTTATAAGCGTATGTTTTATAACACGATTTACCTTGTTATAGTTGCGGCAAAACCGAAATATTGTTCTCACCAGTAGCATCATCGTGATTTATTTTGTTCCGTTAGAAAACGTTTTTCTTTCAGCGTAACCTTTTGTATGTACGATTGTTGATAGTGTTGTTATTTATAATACGATTTGCCACCCCTAACATTGCAGTTCTATCATCTGCAGCCGCAGGTAGAGTAATTCGAGAATATTGCAAAGATTTGTAAACGAAGCTATAATTACAGTGTCAGCTGCAGCTACAGCTTCAATTCCAAATGTACAAGCCTTTGTTATAAGAACTTTTCTTACTGTAAATTTTCTTGGAACTCCACCTTAGATATTATCAGCTATCTATTGTTCAACAGCTATTCTAGCTGCAGATGCGACTCCTGTTGCAAAAGCTTTTGGTGCTACTTTATGCGCTACATTGTCTATTATATTCACAACTATTTTTCTCTGATAAATATTTCGTTGTTTCATCTTGTTATACAACTTATCTGATACAATTTGACATAGCTCAACTACTGAAACCTTGATGCAGAGTAAATCACAATTTCGATGTTAATATCAATCTGACAACCTGATTGACCGGTGGCATGATGATAGATGATATTTGATTTTCGATACTTATCGGATAGTATATTATCTGTTTCAGACTGACTTGTATTATTGAACCAGGTGGAACATTAGGATTAAACGAATAAATTGTCTGTCTCTGGCTAGCTCGTGCTATTTATAACCCAGTTTCAATAGAAAAAATAATCAGGACTGTATTTACATCTAGTGATGTTATATATATATATATATATATATATATATATATATATATATATATATATATATATATATATATATATATATATATATATATAATAGCACAGTCTGTTCTGTCTGGTATATATTTATAATTATTTGTAATACAAAAATCCTATATACCTTGAATTCTTTCATAGGAATCTGGAATGACTGTGCATATATATGAGAATTAATTACTAGGTCGTCATGCGAGTGTGTCTGCTATGCAAGAGCTTATATAACACCGACTCAGTAAATTTTAAGAGTTTTCAAAATTCGACACATCATAGCAAGTATGTTCTACTGTTGCTAATTTTGAGTTATTTGTTTTTTAAGAATAATTTATGTTCTCTGGAAAATAAGTGCTTCATCATGAAAGCTTTGAACCAAGACTTTTAGTGGAAATTATACCGAGTGCTATAGCTGGAATATTCTTTTGTGATTAACAAGATTCAACGTGATAGGTTTGATATCAATACTTCATTCATCTGACGTCGTCGTTCGCCATCTTTGAACTTCGATGAGATTCGAACTTGGATTTCTTTAGTACATTTTAGTGATTTCACTTCTGTGTTTAAATTCTAGGATTGTTGTTTTTGTATGATATTCACAAACTGTAAGTCCTGTTCATATTTTATTAAGTTTTCTAGGGAAATAAATTAATTTTGTTAAAATTTACAAAGCTTTTGTACCTCACTATTTTCTTTGTTAATTTAAACGAGCCAAGATTTGTAAAAATATTAACGCTGACTCGCTGTCATATTTTCGCAGATGTGTCAGATCCGTATTGCTGTTTATTGAATCCTAACTATGATCCTATTGTGTATTGGCTACTACGATCGATAAGCAATTTGTGTTGTTTTTGCTCGTAATGTGTTGTAGTTCGAAACGATCTCGAAATTATCAGATGATAAACCACTACTGCCAGCTGTTATATATTTTATTGTTTTGCTGACGTTTCTTACGTTGTACGCACTTTGTGGTATCTGAACTGATTTCTACTTGATGACGCTATCGATTTTCAGCCCGAAGATAAACTCATTGTTGACGTTAGCTTTAACATTTACCATAAAGTGCCAGACAATAGAAGATACTAATCCGCTCTCGTACTGATTTGGGGACGCTTGTGTCTCATGGCCAACTTCGATAACAGGATTATAAAAAGACTGAAAAGTCTGCGCTGTCTGATTTTGTCTGAGACGAGTCAAGTAACAGTGTGATCGACAGTTTTTGTTATTCGCAGATAAAAACATAGTAACTGGTTGGCGTTAGCGAATCAGATCGCTGTGTAACACGTAATACTCGTCCGTCGTTAAAGATCTATTTGATCCTTGATGATCAAGTACTTCATCTATTTCATTATCGAATTCTGTGTTAGTGTTTCAGGCTTCTTTCGATGAGATTAGCAGCATCAGTCGATAAATAATATCAGTTGCCAACTTAAAGATCTTTAATCCATTATCTGATTTCAGAATGTTTGAAATTGTTTAACATATTCTATACTCTACTGCTCATTTTATTGGTCATTTTACTTAACTCCTCATCTTTTATTTATTTCGCCATTGTCTCAAAATTTTTCCAATTGTAAAATCTTTTCTCAAGCTTAAAGACTATTAAAAACTTCTAGAAATATCTTAGTAATGACACCGTGTCGGACGATCTTATAATATTTGTCAGCATAATCAATTTCAGTTGAGGAATCTAAACTATCTCTGGCCTCAAATGTTTTTGTATTGTTCTATTCAATTTGTTAAAGAAGAATCTTCTTTATCTTTGAAACATAATCTTATCATTTGTTTATTTTCACACCTAATATCTGTTTCTAGTCCCAAAAGCAAAATATTCTTTAAAATCAATTTTTCTATAAATGGTTTTTATCATTTCAACAGATTTATTTCCTGTTTACTTCCTCAAGAATATTTTGCTTTTGTCGTTGTTCTCTAATCTGTTTATTAAATAACAAACATTTTTTTTTCATATTTTGTAAACCTGAGCTTGTCGTGCATAGCATCACCAAATTCGCTCATTAATATCTTCAGCAATTTTTCTCTTGTCCTTCTTCGAGCAGTCCTCGCAAACGTTTTCCTTTTAGTTTTTTCTAGATATTTTGGTGATACTTTATCAACACCGGTTTGGTCGCCAAGTACAGACTCGGTGATCGGCTTAAAGAATCTTACATTTTTTGTGGTTTGCTATTTTTCAGCACTTTCTTGCTAAACTATTTTCTTAAACGTAGATCTTATGGCCACACATTTCTTTAAAAGATTTATTCGCGCCTTGTCCATTGTTATGAATAAAACACATTATTGTTATACTTCTTTAGAGTCCATGAAATTGATAATTCCGCATCAAAAGACTTGCTTGGTACCTTTGGCAAGTTTAAGTAATAACAAACAAAAAAAAAAATAATAATTTAAACCGACCTCATCATACAGCTCAACAACACCACCGCATTGTTCTTGTCCTATGTTTTGCACATCAGTGTTTTTATGTCCGTTAAACAGTATAAAATAGCCGTATTTCAAAGTCATAAAAACCTGGCGCAAGATAGATTGCATTACATCTTCGGTTTCTTGACAATGAAAAATTAGATTTGATCTTGCACATCTCAGCATTGCTCAACCGGATGTCATGAAATGAAATAATTTTATGTTCGTCTGAGTCTTTTTCTCCAACAAAAACAAGATCTTCAGATGCCCTTATCACAAATATATCTTCGCGAACATCAAGATCAATTTTTAGTTTTTCATTGTACTTGTTGAGAATTGATCATGTAGATATACACCCAAAAGTAGTTGAATCTTTCGTTGAGTAGCAAATTCGTTAAGAAATTTGTTTTGCTGGATCGAGTTCGTCCGCCTATCAGGTTATGACAATCTGGTAGTTGTGTTTATTTTTTTTTACTCGCTCGGTATCAAAGTTTATTATGCTCATCATATAACAGGTGCACCAAATTTTGTCGGCAGCACATAAAACGAGTTACTATACAAAATTTGGTACGTTAGTAAGAGGTTCATCTTCTGAAACAACAACAGCTATAGATGTTGATCCAACAAATTATCTTACGAAATCCGGTGACACAATGACCCGGAACCTTATCATGTCAGGGCAACGAGTGTTAATTCTAGAAACAACGTATCCTCCTGTCAATATAGCAAGATACAAGCGGTAAGTTACAATCAACTAACCACTGCTGTATATGAAAAACTTTCACTTACCAGCGGAACAATGACCGAAAACATCAATATTAACAACCATAACATAAGTCTAAGCACATCATGTTCGCTAAAGGACGCTTATATCATCCAAACTGTATCAGATAAACTTGCAGGTGGTATAATGCCCGGCGATAAAAATGACAGGCAAATGAATAATAAACCTGGAAATATCATACCCTCTATCTAATCAAAACCACTCTCGTGTGGTAAGCATCAACCAACTAAATACGGTGGCAAAATAAAAATGCTAATCCGGTGATTTTGTACCAAGTACTATTTCATTTATCAACACCGCTCCGGTGCCCTAGTGGTTAGAGCGCCGACTCAGATGTGAGGTCGTGGGTTCGATTCCCGGCCGAGTCATGCCAAATACTTACAAAAATGGTACCAACAGCTGCCTCGCTGGGCGTTCAGTATTAAGATGTCAGTGTTAGGACTGGTAGGCCTGGTTTCAGGATAATGTGACTCGGTGTGACGTCATGCCACATGTCTGCGGCATGATGCCCGATGCTAAACATCACTATAAACTGCCACACTTCAGACATTGTATCAATATGAAAACTACGTTAAAATCTTAATCGCACACTCGTTTATCACAAGTGGTGAGATAACATGACTTGAAACTAATGTTCCTCCGAGTGATGAATCCGATGCAGGATGTTATGACCAGCTGAAAGGATCATTGAGGCGTACTTTAAACTTGCCGGAGAAGCAATGACAGGATCAACTAACATAGGTGGTAAAGTGATATATAACATTCAGTTTAACAATACTCCGTTGTCCAATGACACCTGGGTAGCAAACGTAAAATTTGTCAGACAAAGATATATCATAAAATCCGGCCGCACAATGATAGGTAATCTAGACATGGGCGTCAACAAGATAACATAAACTTCATTTCAAGCAACAACATCAGATCTGACAAACAAGAACTACGTCGATGATTTGATAACTAATTATACCGCAATACGAGTAGTAAAATCCGGAGACACAATGATAGGCACGATGAACATGGGATCAAATAAAATAAAATATCCAGTATCTTCATTTGGTAAGAGAAATAAATCTTTAGTCGACGTGGCAGCAAAAAATGCAGTTGCAGTTTCGAGTACAGATCAGATGCTATTTACGTTAAGCGAATCGTAGGCACAATTACAGGAGTCATTGATATGGGTGTGAAGATAACATCAACATATGTTCCTTTTGCCCTATCTGATCTTGTAAATAAACTTTATGTTGATAGAATTATTTTTGGCGGCACAAAAAAGTTCCCAGTAACTTTTCGATTATATTCCACATCGTGTTGATTCGACAGAAAATCGCTGGGGTCTTGTTGCAACGGTGTCAACACAAAATCCTGGGAATAATCTTAATTTTGCTTTCGTATTTAACAGCGTTATATCTGGAGGTTCCACGTGGACAACATATGGAGAAACGCAAACTTTTTGGATAAAAATACAATCTGGAAGCTTCATTTACGACAGCCACATATACAACTGGAGATTAGAGGGGTCAACAGATAATACCACATGGACAACATTGTAGAGAGCAACGGGTGTTTATATCTCAACGAGTCAGCAGTTTAATGTCCATGATGCTAACATGGTTAGTAAGCATCTTTACTTTAGGATATATTTTGTCAACGCTGAAAGTCCTTACCCTGGTTTGACAATGTTTCAGTTGTACGCGATTGATGATTTAGAATAAATATCGTTTATAATTTATGTTGATCCTCCATCGATCAGAGTTGCAAAAGAGTTTATAACACCATATTTAATCCTGAAACAAAACTAGAAATAGCTGAGTTTGATCAGCCAGACTCCAGATGCGATAGGGAAGCTCAAGCAGGTAATGAAATTGCATCCGAAAAAACTCGTTCATATTGTGCCATACAAATGCAGTAACATATAATTCTCTGACAAACACCGACTATAAAAAATATTCTGAGAAACAAATAAATGCCGTATTCATAGCAGTAAATATTATTGAGTCAAAGAGTGAGTCTTACAGCGATGCTGAAGAAGATCTATTTTATCAAACACGTGATGACGTAACAAGTATTAGTAATAATATTAAACCTGCCGATTAAGATAGTTTTGATCGTAATCTTGACAAAAATTATTAAAAGATTATAGAAAGGAAGGTAGAAAGCTGTTGACATTAACAAAAAATTTAAAATGTAAGAGATTTAGTTATCTGGTATCTTAACTAAACGGCAGATAACATTTACTTGGAGGTTGATAAACCTGAACTTCTGTCTTTTGCAACAGCATATCCATTACTTGCACAACATAAGGTATGTAATAATATTAAAATTAATGATTTAAGATTTGTGACAGGTTATATTGATTATAATAACAATCTTTACTAAAATAACGCGAATGATGTCAGTGAAATATAAAAATATTTTTAATCCTCCACTTAATATGATCCATAGAAAATTCTTGATGATGTTAGATATAAGGATACCTCATCAGAGGTATTTGATGAATACAAAATATTATTGCTGAACTTTTTAACAGTAAATTTCGTCATCGGGTTAATGCAGCTGTTGCTCAGAAAACGTTTACTTTTCAGCGTCAAAATTTATTAGCGAATTTTTATAATGACAGAAAGAGATGTAATGCACTTTAACCATATACCATCCAGTCTCTCAGACAACTAAAGTAACAGCTGATCAGATGCTACAGGTACTGTCATACTTGTACGAGAGTACGAGAAAATATTACAGCAGAATCATAACTGTGTTAACCTCTGTCCCAATTGTGTAAACAACAACAGAAATAGCATCAACAGGAGGAACAGCAAATCCAATATTGCTGAGTGTCAGAAGCTTGTATTCCGTTATCAGTGATCAACAAAAAAATCAAACCAAAATATGAGAACAAGAACGCAATTTCTAAGATAGCATCAACGACTGATAATAAAATATTGAATCAACTCCGAGCTTATATCCGAGATGAAAGGTTTATCATGCTAGATCTTATACAAGAACTACAAACCAAGACGATTTTATTACTTATATTATACTAAAAAGAGTTTAAATATGAAAAACAGTAATCGGTAAATTTAGTGTGAAATATGAAATACAATGACAGATATAACAGTAGAAGAGACCACGAAACAGTTGAGGAGAAATCTCTTTCAGGTAAGCAGATGACGATCATACTTAACGACGAGAAGTATAACACGCTCTTCAAAATAGAAACAAGATAAAGTTGTTTCTGGTTTGCATTGATTACTCGAAGTAGTTTGATAGACTGGCTTTGATCACTATATAGCTTGTTAAAACTATTAATAATCTTTATAATCCAATATCGCAAAACACAAATATGCAAAAGAATTACATTAAATGAGTAGCTAAAATATGTTACGTCAATAAGACAAAAGTTTATTATGGAAACTTTATCAATATGTTAGAACCTGATTCTCTTATCTGCGGTAAAATTAATTTTTATTTGTTCTGTCGTTACGATGAGAGTTATATTATTGCAAAAGCTGAGACGTTAAAATTATCTCAAGAAATCTCCAGGAATTTTGTGATATATATATATATATATATATATATATATATATATATATATATATATATATATATATATATATATATATATATATATATATATATATATATATATATATATATATACGTTAGCAATCTCTAGCAATTTTATTTAAAATATATGAGTAGTCTTATATAAAGATAAGGGATGTTTCTGGATCAAACCCTTATTTTGTTTGACGTCGGCGACGATTCAATAATATGTCCTAGACTGGTAAACGGTTATGAAATAGACGCTGTTGCCTCAACAAAGTTGTTTTCGTAGTTGTTTAGACTAACGTGAGGAAACCATGCAGGTTGGTAAAATCAAAATTGGGTTTGGAGCTAGAACTCCTTAGAAAAGACTACTACAATAGCCCAAGGCATATTCGACAATAGCCTAAGGCCCGGTTGACAATAGCCCAAGGCATATTCGACAATATCCCAAGGCCCGGATGACAATACCCCAAGGCATAACTGGCAATGTTCCAATACATGGCTGACAATATTCCAAGGCATTGTTAACAATACCCCAAGGCATAACTGGCAATGTTCCAATACATGGCTGACAATATTCCAAGGGCATTGTTAACAATACCCCAAGGCATAACTGGCAATGTTCCAATACATGGCTGACAATATTCCAAGGCATTGATAACAATATCATAAGGCATTGCTGACAATATCCCCAAGACAAAGAAAGCAAATACTTGATAAATAATGAACCAGAAGAACGTAAAATCGTACATCAAGATTTTTTGGAGCGTACACCAGCTGTTGTATTAGCTACTTATAAGAGTAAAATATAACAATGAATATTTACCGATCAATACTGGGGATGAAATGGATTCTATGACCACAACGATTAATGTACTGGCTGGACTTGCTTCTTTCTACCATACAGAAGCAGACAAACAGATGAAACCGGAAATATACGATCGTATGCAATCTTAATGTTAGATGAATATATACAAAACAAAACGTATATTATCAGACCGTTTAACATAAATGAAGTTATTATATTTATGACAGCAAGGTTAATGCTCAGATAGATCCTAGCAATAAAAAACATTGACATTGATCTGAGCTATTGATGAGCTTGTATGTTTTTGATGCGCTTGTATGTTTTTCTTAACATCGACATGATTATGATAAAGGGTGGCATAGTGGGGTATAACAATAATTTACAGAATCTATACAATTAGTTTAAACTTTGATAAACCTGACAATTAATTATTGAAGTAGAAAGACTGGTATTCCAAAGATAGATAAAAACTGTGACATTACAGTCAGAAACTACAAATCATGGTGCTAACTGCCTTACATTGGTTCAGTATTCAAACATTCCGATGATTCGTTTAATTTAAAACAATTATTGACTATGAAGTAAACAAACAATAATTTATATTCATGACAAGGGTCACATATGATACATGCAATTTGGACCCTGAATTAACAAACAATAATATATATTGATATAAATGATGTATATTCAAGCCAATGGTATATATTCATACCAATGGTCACTGATGACACGTGTAATTTAGAACTATTATTGACCACGAAATAAACAAACAATAATGTATATTTGTTACGTATATGTAATTAGACTGATTGTGTGTTAGTTTGAAAATTATTTCTTATTTTTTTTATCAGTTTCAAAATTCTTTTTCAGGAATTTATATTTTTCTTTTACTGATTATTACTTATCTAAGATGTAAAAACCGTTACCTGAGAATTATTTTTAATTAACCTAGTTCGTCTTAGGTAGGGGCTGTTTGTAAACAGGAGATTGAAATGATTGGTCAGTATCAGGGCTAGACCTTTTGTAAACAACGTTTACCTACGACTGGTTTTTAAGTGGGGTTACACTGGTATACGTGATGGATTTTTTGTAGTAAGTGACCATATGACCAACTCGGCATACCTGAAATGTTTTTGGGTTTAAATACGCTTTCTTTTCTTCTGTCAGAGTCGTTTGTACATCTTCAAGGATAAAATTATTATTTTTATTTGTTGCCAGATTATTTGTTTTTCATCTATTTCTTATTTTTAAATAATAAATTTTATTATTTCATCTGATATTTCAATTTAATAATTTATTCTCCAGGAAACTCAACAAGTCTTTTTTTTAAAAAATAAAACTTAATGAAAGATATTCATGGAAATTTAAACGAATTATTCGGAAATAAAAACTTACTCAGTTGAGGAATTGTTGATATCAGTAAATGGATCAATCTGATGTCATCGCCTTCCATATTTGTACGTTGTCGAGATTCGAACATGGATTCTAATAGAACTATTTAGTGACAGGACTTATGTTTTCCTTCTTATGATCAAATTTTAGATTATATTCGCAAACTGTAAGTCCTAGTTACCAATTTTAACATCGCTTTCTAGGGAAATAAATGATTTTATTAAAATATACAAAGCTTGTTGACTTCACCCTTTTTTGAGCCTACACGTAATATATTCATACAAATGGTCACAGCGGCTGCATAGTTTAGTTTTTTTAGAAAGCGGAGGAGTTGCGATAAATTAAGAACTTCTAATTCACACACCGTGACAAGCTCGTAAATTCTGCTAAATTCTGTTTTTACATATAAAATTTAAAAACTGCAAATAACAGATCCTTAATGCCAAACAAGGAAATTAACATCATCCAGGTGCGAAACAAGATATCCAGCACTAATAAGCAAACAACTTTTTCAAGCAATAAAGAATTCCAAGCAATACTGTTGCTGCTTTTTTAGGTCATATTTAGTTTTTTTTTTTCTATTCGTAGTTGCTATGGGAAACAAAAAATTACCAATACTTTATTATACTGTATTTAATTTTGCTATCGACCAAAATTTTCTTTTCAGGGCACTGTCGCCCACCCCCTTGCCCCACACACAAACACACACCTGTCGTACAGCATCAACACAATTTTATACCAAATTTGCGTGATAAGCAGCAAAAGGCTACAGGGCCATGCCTACTACAGTGACTATAATAGCTGTTACACACTTTCCTTGAAAGCTATTGCTACACACTTTGCTGGAAGGCTACTGTTACACACTTTCCTTGAAAGCTATTGTTACATGCTTTGCTGGAAGGCTATTGTTACACTTTTTGAAGGCTATTGTTAAACTCTTTGCTAGAAAATTATTGTTACATCCAAAGGGTGAAAGCTATTGCTACACCCTTAGCTTGAAACGATTGATACACACTTCGCTGGTGTGACAAGGGGTGGATTCAAAACGTTAAACCAACCCCTTCTCTACGGTTCCTTGCTAGGGAATGGCCTCCCGTGATGTAATTTACCCAGTGTGGATGGACAGAAATAAAAATACAGATCTCTGAGCAAGTATATTGAAGAAATAAAACAATGAGCCCCCGAACTTCCAATGTATAGTCTGTCAACTTTCTGAGATGACTAACTCGCCTTGCTTCAGTCACGATAGAACGAACTTCTTATGTTCGCCCCCCCCTCCCTTCCTAGAGTCCTGTCTGACATCTTCCAAAACAGATTGAAGACTGAAGCAATTTTGCAAAGTAAAGCTATTTCTTTCTTACAAGTTATACACCCTTAAGTTTCCATTAGCCAATCAAAATCGACTGGTTCCTAAATTTTCCTATTTAGAATATTTGATTAAAGAGAATAAGCTAATCATGCCGCAATTAACTTTCCTTTGAACAATCAATTATTGATGTGCTTCCCTTGTAACCGGTGTGAGTTTGAAGAGGGTTATGCCAAGACAATTGTACCAAAACAGATGACTCGGTGAAATTTTTTGAAGCGAAACCAAGTTTCCTTTGACGTTCGGAGATGAAATGAGAATAATCATATAACAGACTCCTGCCCTTTTTACGTTAATTAAGTTAACTTTGCTACAGTTCATTTAATCAATACTTCTAAGTTTCTAAATTCGACACACCACAACTGGAAGGTTATTGTTGCATCCACTACTTGAAAGGTATTGTTAGACCCTTTACTTGAAAGCTTTTGTTACACACTTTCCTGGAAGGTTATTATTACACCCCTTGCTTGAAAGCTATTGTTACACCGACTGCTTGAAAATTATTATTACACCCTTTGCTTGAAAAAGTAAGATCGTTCCGGTAGCCTAAGTGGTGAGAGCGTCCGCCTCCGATGCAGGTTCGAACCCCAGCCGAATTATAACAAAGACTGATAAAAATGGTACTAATAGCTGCCTCGCTTGGCGCTCAAAATTAAGTGGTTAGTGTTCGGACTGGTAGACTTGGTGTCAGGATAATGTGACTGGTGAGACGTGATGTTACATATTGCGAAATGATGTCCCAGTGCTAGACACGACCATAAATTGACACTGCGGACATCATAACGATATGACTAAAAAAAATGTTAAAGCTGCGTCAAAAATCCAAATCACAAGTACGTCACACACATGCCTCAAACAGTTCTTTCAGCCCATCACTTGATGACGAATTTTTTTAAACTCTTGCATTATGTTTTGCAAGGTCTCTTTTACCCTCCCACTAAATTAGCTTTCTAATTACTTTCGCTTTTGTTTTAAACCTTTTCCAACTGTCCATCGGCCTTTATATTCATATATGTTCTTAACTGATGTCACTTGTAACTCGTCAGACTGTTTTTATATACAAATTCCATAGCGTTTAAATAACCTCTTAACTGACATTCTTCGTGTTTATTGAGTAATACATATTGCTTCCCTTGCTTGAATATAACCGTAGACGCTTTTATTAAATGTTGACCAAAAAGTCTCACTGTTGTCTGTTATGTATTTGCCTCTCTATTTCCTCGGGTACTTTAAATAGCAGTAGTATAGGAAAATGAGGGTTTTGGCCCACCACCACCCTCCCACACCTCCTCCCCCACCCCCGCCAAACCCTCATTTCCCTATACTACTACTATGTAGACAGGTATTTTGTAACCAGACAAAACAACAGGTGTTGGAATGCGATAAGCTCTGTCAACAGAAGTGACGAATTTGTTAAAACAGCGCATGCGTGGAATATGATTATTCTAAAGACGGCAAATAGGTTTTACCACAAATTTTTTATCAGATAACAGGATGAAAATTAAACTGTACATTAGAACGTTTCAGTTAACAAGGTGGAAATTAAACTAGCATTAGAATGAAAATGATATTATTTTATATCTCATTACCAATGATTAATGTTTCAACTGTTGATATTAAAAATACTTCACTATCACGACTATAGATACTAAATTTTACTTTACCGCTCACACAGCGATGGGACTCAAACAAATCTTTCATTTCTGGTTTGTTCAGAGGATATTTTTTGTTGATAAAATATACCTTTGACCGATCGAGGTCAATTGTGAGTTTAGTATAGTTTTGTTGGCTAATGGGGCTGTGAAAGTTTTTAAATTCCGCTAGCAACTTTTGATACAATTGTTCGAGATAATTGAAATACACGCTGTTATCAGATCTGATGAGCGAAAGTTTTAACTTGTCACGTGTTCCATTAAAACATATACCTGATGTTTCATTATTAAATTCAACTGTCAATTGTTTACCGTCCATCATTAGATATTTGATGTTACTATTGTAGCTATTTGTCATTGTCAAATTTTCAAACATTATTTTATAAGTTTAGATAAAATTTCAGTTGGAAAAGATAATGTCGAGTATAGATCTATCATCATGACAATACCCAAGGGGAAATGTATCTACCCCATTTTTACAATAGCGTTTGTCATCAAAATTATACAATTAACGTTTGATAATGACATCTGTTTCGAGTTTATGATGATTAGTTCGAAATGCCATAGCTCTAATAAAACTAACACCGCCATCAAGCGCATACCTGTAGTCATCAAATTTCATAAACTTTTTAACAAAATCACGAGGCAGACCTTTTGCTTTTTTCGTTATTTTATTATTGTCCAATAATACGGCATACATTTTACTACGTAATCCGATAAAGTATTTGATAGCGCTTGAGTTCATTTCATCTTTAAACTTACCAATAACCTTTTTATTTTTGTCGTCATGAAATTTACTGTCACGTGGATAATCGGAAAGATCAAACAGATGTCGATTATTGTACATGTCCTGATAGATGTCCTCACATTCGATTTCATATACGAGCGAATCAGTATCAGTAAACAATAATCTACTAGCCAGCCACTGATTTTTAACAAAAGTGTAATGAAAATCGTACATCAGCCACTTTGATAAATCTAACACTGCAGCTCCAACATAGATCGGCTTGTTTAGTTTTAGATTTACTTTTCTTCTTTGTATCGCAACAAGATTTTCATTAAATATTTTCATGCTCACAAAATCATCGTCTGACACAAGTTTGTTTCTGCGATTGACATCATTAACTATTTCAATATTTACACGTTTCCTAATATTCTCCATCGTCTTACCAAACACGGAATTGTTCATCAGTTTAAAGTAGTTTTTTTCAAACTCTGTTTTCGCTGCAGCCCTTCTTGAAGTGTTTGAGTTAATATCACCTCTCATCCACGGCGACTGATTAAATTTTAGTACACGATGAACTTTTCTCAACACAAGACCAGCATCGACTGCTTGTTTTAAAACTTTGTAATGCAAAACGTAATTTTTCTTATCAAGTAAATTTGGTACTAGTTTCTTGACCATGGAATGTTGCCTTGGTGATGCTAACGCTTGTTGTTCTTTTGATAACAAACTATAATCTATGACCATCGATTCCGCAGCGAATTTGGATAATCAAGATCAACTTCAACGAAATAGAAAACATCTTCGGGTATCTTTTTTTCTGTCTCCGATAGAAATCGATCAGCTGTGATTTAATGAAATCCACCAAGAGGCATTGGTTCTGCCATCGAATACCCGTACAAGTTATTACAATCTAGATAAACTATATACTTCGAAGGAAGGTCAGGGTTATACTGTTTCAAATATTTGTTGTTTGCTTCAGCATACATTTTTGTTATCACGCTAATACCGCCTCGGATACCTTTTTCAATAAAATTGAACATATCAACATCAGTCAGTAATTCCAACCTTACCTTACTAAACTTTAGCAGAGCATCCCATGACAGTCCAGGGGCAGAATAATACCAGCAAGGATCTAGTCCGTAATTATTATAACTCACTTCTCGAAAACTTTCAAAAACATCTGCTAATAATAACACGTCAGTTTTCAAATACAAATCATGATAATCACCAAAAGTCTCACAATCAAACTCTTTCCAGATATCTTGTGCATACCTGTACTCATCATCAGTTATATTTTCATTTTTAAGTTGTGAGTAAAATTTATCTTTGCCAGGTAAAGATGTTTCATCAAATTTACTCCAGTCGTCGAGGTATTCGTATGGAAAAACTCCTTTTTTAGCTAGTAGATTAAATTTATCTCCAAAACAGTCTCTTAGGTTATCAAATTTACTACAACCTTTTACTAGCTCATCTAACGAGGCTGCCATAAACTGCAGGCTGTCAATAAAACGCAATTTACCTAGCGTAACTGACATGTACTTTTCAAAATTATTTGGGATGCATTTGATGACGTTATCGAGTTTTAGACGAGATTTTATATCAGGATCACCAAAAGCTTCTACTATAATATGGCTATCATATCCTCGAAAATTGTGAAGAATAAACGGAATAAAATCTGGAGCATGAAATTTTAAATTACACTGATTATGAGCCGCTCCACGATACTGTCCAGTCAAATGACAATGGTCATGTACTTTTTTGTTGTCAGTATCAAAAGCTTTTTCACAAATATGACAAATTTCTGCTTGCTCGTGATCGGATTCTTGTTGAGGTGTTAATTTTAACATTGGCGTTACTTTTTTCAAACGATAAGTAATATTATCAACTTCATTAATCAACTGCTTGAGAAGGTAGATAGCTGGATTTTTACCACGATATAATTTAATTGGTTTAGATAATCTAGAATCAGTACAACAAACTAGCTTATACGCTACTCCACATGGAACATGATTTTGAACTTTTCTTGTACTCGATTGATTAGGATTATTTTCTACGCCAAGTACAGGTTGAAGTAAACACTCAAAAACAGCATATATAACGAAAGGAATTTTTAGTTTGTGATTATGATGGACAAACTGTAACACACTATCTTTTTAAGATGGCATTGTTATTTTTTGCACATCATTACAGTACTGCAAATGCTTTTGCAATGTTTCATCGTTAGCACAACCATGCAAGCAGCGGTAACAAAAGAACTTTTGTTCCTATTTTTATTGTACTGTTTACCAACTAGTCCGTTAAAGTTTTTAATCCAAACGTAATGATTTTTGTAAAACAGTAAATATATAGTCGATTGTGAAGCTTTTTCTGAAATATATCTCGGGTATACATCCTCTTTTTCATCTAGTCCGAAAACGTTAATTGAAACATTATTTTGCTTTTCAAATTTTGGTATTTGATTTTCTGCCACAGGAAAGTTAATATCTTTAAAATTTAATCTAGACACGTGACTGATATATTTTTCAACGCGATCAGCGTGTTTTTCTGCTGGAAATAGTGCGGAAAGAACAGCCCATTGGAAACACTTGTTATCTACGTTTTTGATGTTTATACAACATCTTTTACTTTTTCTTTTTGGTGGCAGGTCGATGTATGAACTACCTCGTAATGCGTTATATTTCATCGTGTGAAACAATATTTCTTTGATCATTTCAAACTTCCAAACCCGAACCTAATTGAGTGAATTCCTCTATTTTTTCTCCAGATTTCTTGGTGTATTTCATCAGATAGTGATAACAGATCAGTCCCAAGCAAAGCACGTCTTGATTTTGCGTTCATATAAGGTTCTGCAATTTCCTTGTTAGTTAATTGTTCCGTTATACCTAATTTTGAAAATATAACATGATATTGCACAAATAATCTGATACTTTTGTGTTTTTCGAGCTCACTTTTTACAGTTGTCTGTAGTAGGTGGTAAAGATTAACTGCATTAAAATTTACTAAAACAATTTGATTATCAAACTGATAACTATTATCAAAACTTGCAAAAGCAGTCGCTATTTTATTAGGTTCTCCCATAAGGCTTCTCTTAGCTATATCACGCAATTTTAACATTATTATACTATAATGTTATATCTAATTGATAATTTCCTCACACTGCGCATGCGCTAAAAATCAATTTAAGGTAAAAAAAAATCTCCTAGAATATAATGACAGCAAATCTAACAAACACATGTGAGCAAGAAGCATATCAAATTCACCCAAAGTATAACTTTATCTCACACTGCGCATGCGCTAAAAATCAATTAAGATAAAAAAATATCACCTATAATATAATGACAGTAAATCAGGCAAGCGCACGTGAGCAAGAGATTTATCATGTTCACCCAAAATACAACTTATACGCTGGAAATACATTAGGTTCAGTTATTAACATCAAAACTAGAATATCTGTTGGCAAATTAACGTCAGCGGGTTATACGATTAGTGTAAAGGGAGATAATGCCGAGAGGATTGCAATGTTTAGAAAAGATTTTATTTACACGTTGTTTTGCGATGATATTCCAGAGGGACAGCGTGTATATCATGTGAACGATAAAGTCACTGATGACAACATTGAAAACTTATCCTTAGAAGATGAGTTTCAGCCGCATCCGGTCTTTGATTTATACGAGGCTAACGATCGCGGTATTATTAGAAACAAAAACTAAAAAAGTTTTTAGTACTATTAGCAATATGGGATATATCAGGGTAACTGTTAGAGGAACATCGACAAATCAAGTTCGTTATCTTGGTCATAGGTTTGTTTACGAGGTGTTCAATGGATCTATACCCAATGATCTGGTTATTAATCATATTAATAACGTAAAAACTGATAATCGATTGAGAAATCTGGAGCTAGTGACCCAGCAGGCAAATGTAAGAAAAGGACGAGGTGGTGGTATTAATTTTAGATGTCAAGCAAAACCTGTTATTTCAAAAAACCTTGAAACGGATGAGGAGATCGAATTCAAATCGATTACAGCTGCGGCAAAGCATTATAAGATAAATTCCAGAGCAGTAGAATTTGTAGCTGATGGAGTAATGAAATCAGCTTTTTCAAGAGAATACGATGCTAGGATTGGTTTTAGATATGATATTTGATAGCTCGGTTTTAGTCAAGCAATGATGAGCAAATGCTATGATATCATCGTGATTAAATTTTAGCGTCGTTACTGCACTTTCATTAATTTTATTTTTTTCTGCTTCTGTTAGCAATATTTTATGAGAATCACCTTGCATTACAATAACGTCAACACTATAACCCAACAAACATTTTCTTACCGCTTCGGCTAGTTCGTTGTAATTTAATATATTAACTTTTTGGTGATATTTTATCTCATCAGTCAACTTGTAACAATAATTTAGATAAAAATATATTATAATAATGGACTTGATGAAACGACTCGCTGAACTTTACAAACAAGATACTAGCGACAAAGTCGCCAGCGATAAGGTCGTCAGTGATGAGGTCACATTTTCCAAAGATTTCATAGACAAATCTATTGGTTATAATGAAGATGATATTTTATATAACAGCGAATCTGATGATAATGGTGAAATAGTCACTGTTGCTGACAGATCAAATTACAGCAGACCAACATCTAAACGATATAATGTCAAGTATCACATTGCAAAAAAATAATGAAATTTAATTTTCCCGTTGCCGAACAACAACTGTTTTGGCAGCTAATCAAACCTTTCTTAAACATCAGAATTCCAGGCCGACAGAAAAATATCAAATTCGATTTCATATTTGTCAAGATTTTTAATCTAATGACGATCTCTGACGATCGTAAGCAGTATCTAATATCGTTATGTAAACCAGTAAAATGTAAATCTGTCAAACAAAAGTATGAGAAAATTTATAATAACATTATATCATAATCTGCTTAGTTGGGATCCAACTGTTAAATTTATCGCTATATCCACGCAATTTGACTAAACTTTTATCTCCTTTTTTTCGAATCACTTTCTCGATAACAAAAACATCCTGCTCAGTTTTCTGTAGTTCTTGTTCATAAAAACTACCTACGATCGGTTCCCCTGCCAGATCTTTTAAAACGTACGTTACAGGTATTGTGAAAAGTACCTTATCAACTACAAATACTTCTTCGCTCCAGTTTGGAGTAAATCCTTCTGCAAATACCTTTTTTGTCAAAGAAATTCTAACTTTATCACCAACCTTAAATTTATGTCTGTGGTACATGTTTTCATTTGCTAATATTGGATTTTTAATAGCTTTTTTAGGTGTCGTTTTGATGGTTCGATGTTTCGTGTTATTATATTCACCTACGATTTGAGAAAGGTCATCGATGTACCTGTAGGTATTTTTAGCTGTCATATGTTTGTGTAATTTCTCGTTTAGCGTGCGATTAAATCTCTCAACAACAACGCTTTTACCTTCGTTTCCTGTAACATATTTTTTTATATTATTTTGTTCTAGAAACTGTTCAAACTTTTTGTTAAAGAACTCGGATCCGTGATCAGTCCAGATTTTATTCGGTTTTCTTTCTGTACTCGTTATTATTTGTTTTAGCGCATCAGTCATTGAAGTCCCTGTCTTATCCGAAACAAGTACACTGAAAGCGTATTTGCTAAAAACATCTATAACATTAAACAAATACCTTTTTGGAGCACCATCAGCGCCAACGTTAAACTGAGCTAGATTGGATACATCCACCAAATCTATTGCCCAGATATCATCTACACCATTAGCGACAACTTCACGTCGTGGGAACTTTTTTTTTAGGTCTGTGCAGCTCGACTGCAAGATCATCGTATACTTTTTTTCCGAGTCCGAGTTTATATTTTGCTCCTATCATTCCCTGAACAAATTTTCTATCAAAACGTTCTCGTAGATTTGTTGGCTCCATATCACGTAATTCGTCTAACATTACTTTATCACAATCTGATTTCGAGTTTTCATGATCACGATAACAGATATCATGACGCATCGCTATTGCATCCACTTGATTATAAGGCTCTTGACCTGGCAATGGATTGTCGTATTCATCTAGTTGTTGATCTAGCGGATTGTAAGGTCCTGTATACCGATGACCTGGCAATGTCCAACCGCCTTTTGGTTTTGGTAATTTTCCAATAATTTTATGTATATCTATACCTGACCCTATTATTTCTCTGTTGTTACGACATTGACAGTATGCGACAATTTTATTTTGCTCAAGACACAAATCTCTGTCAGAATCACAGTTGCATATCATTCTATATTTTTAGTCGCCGACTAAAATAATATCAGGATAACCAGATCCTAGCGACATCTCTGAGGATACTGTCGCTGGGGACACTTTCTTTAAAAACATATTTTTTCTTTTTCCGCAGACTGCACAAAAACTTTTTAATATTATCCTGTTGTTTTTTGTTTTTTCTGTTGTTTCATTAATATTTTCTGTTTTAGTTCTACACTTGAGACAGTATGTTGACATTATTATATTTTTAAGTTTAGATAAAATTTATTGCGATCTCATCATTAGCGTGAGAAGGATGCTTGTCAAACTGTAAAATAAATTTTAAAAAATTAAGATTTCTGCTCATCTGTTGGATAAACATAATACAATAATATCCGCAAGCAGACGTTCCAACAGGTTGGAGTTGATTTGATGAATAATATATCTTTTTAAATTTTTTCTTCTTATACTTTTTTTATTACATCGCTAGGAGGAAGTCCAAACGAGTCAAAATAATTATTATTATAAACTGCTACCCAATGCGTGCCGGATCCGTCATTAAAATCTTGTATAATAATAACACACGAACTTACAGCTGATGGTGATTTTATTGCTGCGAGTTCATATTTAGAATAAACTCCGTGAAATTCAGGAACCGCTTTTAACTTATCAATGATATCAAAATTACTCAACGGGGTGGTCGAGTTCCCGGTAATGTTAGACCACGTCCGATTCCTAAAAGATTTGGCAACAGACTTCCCGCTAGTCCCGCCAAAAGTGGAGCGAACGGAATAATTCCTCCTTATTTTGGTTGATTGCATATGCATTTGCATTTTGGTGTTGGCGATTTTGTTTTTGTTGTTTTCTTTTTTTGTTGTTGGCGATTTCTTTTTCTTTTGTGGCATTATAATATATCATTTACATAAAATTTACAATTTTTTTTATTCCACTTCCACGAATGATACCATTACCTTCGACGGCTTTCTTCGTTGCGCCAGATATTGCTCCAGACGCTGCTGCTAGTCCTAATGTGCCTAAGACTGGTAAAATTTTAGGTATTATTGTACTAGTTAATACTGATAATGCTGGACCAAGAAAACCACCTTCTTTTGCCATCGCTGTCGTTTGTGCAGCACTCAAATTTAAAACAAGTTTTTTTACGATCATACTTTTTTACTTGAATTTTTGTTAGCATTAATTTTGTTAAAACACCATCAGAAATATTAGGATTGATTTTTAATGATACCTGTTATCGCTTTGCAATAGCAGCTACTAAATTTTTAACCTGACCATCAGTCAAATATACTTCTTTTACAATATATTTTGTCATTTTATATAACAACTGTAGATTAAACTTGAACTGTCATTTTACCTCCAATAGAATCTACCGTGATAAATCTATCACTAATCACTAATGCGTATACGTATAACGGCGCCACTGGAACCGCCCCAAGTGTCCAGGTAATTTCAATATCCGCTGTGCTGTCTACAGCTCGCTCGCTATGTTTACTAACATCAAAATGAAATATAGGATAAAGCGTACGAAATTCCTCTGCTGATATTTGAGTTCCATCTTCAACATCTTGATATTTTTGTATTGCGTCAAGCAGGTACATGTACGGTTGAGAAATATTTTTATTAACGTCATCAGCAAAATTACACTCGATAGCTCGTTCTGGATATTGCTTTGAATTTAATCTAGCGTATATTCGTCTGACATCAGAGTGACCAAATATTGCATTATTTTGTTGTTGGTTACCTCGTCGGGCTTGCTGTTGAAATACGACAAAGATATTTCTCGGCAGTTGTTCGCTTGATGTTGTTGTGACCCTCCATGTGTAGTCAGTAGTATTTGGAACCGCTGTCTGATATATCTTATGCTGCTTAAAATAAATTCTGTTTGTATGCTTATCAAACATGCTATTTAGTTCTGATATTTTAGTGATCAACGGTGTTATACGTGGCATCCACAAAGCAAGTTTGTTTATGATAAACTGTACATCAGCCCCTCCAGATCTAAACAAGCAATCGTTTTGGTCTGCTCGATCTAAAATAAGAGTATGTTTTACTCCACGGAATACTTTATCATGATCGCGACAAAAGCCGAAAATTGTGCTTAGCGGAAGCATCATTGTAATTTGACGTGATCCTGCTGCAAGTTTTCTTCGCCTAGCAAAACCATCGTTATAGCGTGGATTTCTCACGTCAAGTGTGTTAAGAAGTAAATTTAACATCGCAGTACCGTTTGCATCTGCAGCTGGTGGCGTTATATTAAGATTAGTAAAAGCTGCCGTAAGGGAAACTCTTGTAGCGTCTGCATTAGCAGCTGCACCTGGTGCGGCAATACCTAGCGCGTCTGCATTAGCAATAAGAAAATTTCTTACAATCACAACATTTGCATCAGCATCAGCTCCGTGTACTATAACACCTCTCTTTAAAAATTAGGTTGATTCAGCTATACCCCGTCCAGTATCTTTAAACCACATCATGTTAGTTGCAGTTGATCTTGAGTAATCGTCGGAAAACGAAATAATATTTAAAATTGTACTTGCAACTTGTAGATGACTTGAAATATCTTCTATAGTTTGATTGGCCAGTTGATATCTAGCACTTTTGAATAAACACCAGCCGTTATTTATAAGAGCTACTTCTGCTCCAACTGCAATTGCAGCAGGTGGATTGGCTACTATCATAATCTGACCACGAACTTCTAACATAGCCTTATGTGGCAGTAGAAATACATCTTCGTCTCTGGTGTTAAAGGTTCTAATACCAGCTTTATTTGGTTCGTTAGAATTCTCATCAAGGTACTCAACAAACTGAAATTCTGTCACATCATTGTCGATGTCATAAGTTTCTGTTAAGTCGAGATAATTTTTAACAGACATTTTATTTTTATTAGATTATATAAAATTTTATTGCTGCACTGTTACTTTAAATATTAATTTTTGTATGATCTGCTCACCCTTTGGTGATAATATTTTTTTGTTGTTATTATCATAGCTTTTTGAGTTTCTTTTGTTGGAGCGATTTCTGAGATAGCTTGTTTTATTTCAGATGCAGTCGGTGGAGCACCTTTTATTTTATCAGCTATTTTTTGTCCCACCGCAGTCCCAGCGGCAGATGCAGCCCCAGTTGCAAAAGCTTTACCAGCGTCAATAGCAATTGGTGCAACTTTACGTGCTATACCCGGAATATTTTCAATAACTTTAGTAAAAATATTTCCAAAAAATCCTCCTACTATTTTTCTTCGATAAACTTTTTTCTTTGTTTCATTATATTTGATGTTGCATAATTTTTACTTTTGCTCGCGTAGATGTAAATAATAAGTTACAACTTCATTATTCAATTCCAACTGTTTTCCTGATTGATCTGTCAACTGCATTATTATACTTGATATTTGATTTTCAACATTTAAAGGATAATAGATAATATCTCGTGGAGTTATTTGCATGAGAGAACCTGGCGGAACTTCAGGTGAGAAACTGTAAATCGTTTGACCTTTGCTACCTTTTGATGTATAAGAGCCAGAAGCAATAGAGCAGTTTATTAATATTGCATTTACTTCTGTTATATTTACTGGTAGTTCACTGTCATATGTAATAGGCTGATCAAGTGCAGTGTAAGTTTTTTCAGTAAATCCTAACAGTTGTGCAATACTTCTTTCTCTTGGTTCAAGACTGATTACTATATTTTTCAAAGTTATCCTAGTTCGCAATGTGTTATAATTTGCTGCCAATTCAAAATTATCAGCCACACCGTCAGCTTTTGTGATGAGCTCTTTGATTGTCTTGTTTAGATCAGTAATATTATAAGCTCCTTGCGGAATTTTTTTTTTTTGTTGTAGATATTGGAGATGTTGTAATCATAGTAAAATACATTTCATCGTTAACATCATTTTTCACGTTAGGTATAGCATTCCAGCAAGTACAAGAAATTAATCCAATTTCATATTGTTTTGTAGGATCCTGTTGGATAGGTGGAAAATAATTTACTGAAAAATTTGCGCTATCTATCGCAGACTCACTAGAGTTTAGTAATAATGTTGTTTGCATTCCTTTAATATTATATCATTTTACAAAATTAAGTCGCGGTGTAAAGTTTCATATTCGTCAGATGTTAATAATTCACTCGATCTTAGATGATCAAGTATGTCAATGATTTCATTATCAAGTTCAACACTAACATTCCCAGCTTTTTTTGATGATATTAATAACATTAATCTACCTATCATTTCAGTAGTTGATGTAAATACCTTTACACCAGTTCCTGTTCTTACTTCTCTACTTTTCTCTACACATTTTTATCAAAGTAAAAAATTTCCTTTTAAAACTCCACCCTTTACCAAAAGGTGCTAATCTACTATTGTCTATTTTTTTAAACGTGAGAGCAATAACACCGTTTCTCATTCTTTCATAAAGTGGAATCATATTATCAATCTCTGTAACCGTGTTTAATTCATCTTTAGCAGCAGCTCCGTCTTTAAATATTACATCTAATCTATGGAGTAATGTTTGATATTCTACATCATTCCACTTGCTTATATCATCAATACCCCTTATATATTCATTCTTTAAAAAATCATCATATTCAATACCTTTTATCTCATCATTTGCTCTTTTTGTAAAATAAAATCTTTGATCTCCAACTTCCATAAACTTTACAGTAAGCTCACCAACTCTTTGTTGCTCTTCTTTGATATCTTTTATATCTCCTGATAAATTTTTTATAATATTTGTAATTCCTTGCGTTGTTAACTGCTAATCATCGCTCAAGTTCCAGCGGATTGTTTATCAATCGATCTGTTTCAGCTTGTCTAGCCGCAGGATCAGCTATATTTACTGTAAATGCCTCAACTAGTTTTCTTTTTTCTTCATCAGATCTAGTAACAAGTTTTGCAGCAGCTGCTTCCTGTTGTTCTTTAACAATTCCAACCAAGCCTTTTTCCTGCAGTTGTTTAAGTTCTTCTTCTGACAGTGGTTTAGTTTCAGGTTGTTTACCTAATAGTGCTTCAGTAACCGGCTTGAAAATTGTAGCTGTTGCTTCTGTAGCGGTTACTTGCCCACGTCGTGCTTGTTGTACTTTTTGCTTAAGCGATGTCTGAGATTGAGCAAGTTTTTTTTAGATCTTCTATGTGTTGTCTGTATCTTGCTCGTTTGTCCATTATTATTATTATAAATTATATAAAATTGAAACCCTTACTGTAAGTAAGTGTCAATACAACAGCGAAACATTTTAGTTGGATCATTTGTAAGTTTATCAAACAAGAAAAAGTTAAATTTATCTTTTGTAGCATGACGGTAAAGTTCAATAAACTTATCTTTTGTCACGTCACCACATTGTTCGCTTGCAATATTTCTAACGTCAACATTGTCCAGTCCTGGAAATAATATAAAACAACCCGTATTTCGCCGAATAAATCTGTCAACATTATAAAATCCTTGAGCGAGATAAACAGAATTACATTGTTTGTTACGTGACAGTGAGAAATACGATCTTATTTTGTTCATCTCCATGTTATTTAGCGGAATATCGTCAAAAACTACTATCTTATGTTCAGCTGCATCAAGTTGATTAACTGGAATAAGATCTTCTGGCTGCCTAATTATAAAAAAATCTTCACCAGCCTTAAGTTCATCACGAAGTTTGTCATTATAATCGCTTAATAACTCATACTTATCTTGCTGTGGATTGATTGTGTAAATATAAACTCTGTCGTAGTTAAAATTATCACCAAGAAGCAAGTTCATAAGCAAATTTGTTTTTCCTGATCCAGTTCGCCCAACAATAAGATAATGACAATCAGGAAGTTCTTTGTTATGTTTGTGTTTCACCAGCTTCTCTGTATCAAAGTTTAATATCGACGATTTTGCCATTTTGTATAATATTAAACTAGTGTTGATAATTTTATCTAAGACAGTAAATAATGAGTTACTATACAAAATTTGGAACACTATCAGGAAATTTATCCACAAAAGGTTACCAAGGTGACTTATCCAAATATGCAACTCTTGATCAGCTCAAAAATGAAATCAATAATTTACTAAATCTTACCAGTGTAGAACCAGATGAAGTCGTCATTTTCCAGGACAAAGGACGATTAAAAACGAGTGATGTAAAACTGCCAGATGTACTTCTGCGAATTCCTAATGCGGTTGCTGATAATATGACTTTTAAAAATCAAGGTAAGATACAAGATTCTGGTAGGTCAGTAAATGATTTTGTTAAAAAAGCTGGTGATTTATTTAATGGGAATATTGTTATGAACCAGAAGAAGATTATAGATCTTGGATATCCAACTACAGATGGAGACGCTGTAACTAAGAAATATGTCGATGATCAGGACGTTCCAATCAGTAATGAAATAACAGCGCTCAAAAATGAATTTACCGGTCACGTAAAAACGTTTTTAAATTTTCGTAGAAACATAAACACGCTTAAAGATGATTTTTTTGGAAATCCATCAATTGTTAACATTACACTCGCTAATATTAACACAAAACTCAATGATATTAACACAAAACTCAATGATATTATTAGTGGAATTCCTAATATTGTTAAGAAAATGAGTATGGTTAAAATTCCTCACAAACAGATTAAAAATATTGTGTATACTGTTGATACTGGTTATACAGGGTGACACCAAAATATAATTCTATCAAATATATTGCAGAAGTTACCGGTGTGTATAGATTGTCAGTGCTTAGCAGTGCAAAGTTTAGAATATCTACCAAATATCTATTTCGTCATCCAAATGATGACTCATCTGGAGTATTATCTGTAATAATAAACAAAAATTCTGAAGAAGAATTTGTACTTGAACCAGTTGATAAAACTTTAAAATTTGCAATTTTTCTCTGGTGTTTGGAATTTATAGCTGAACAACCAGCTCTTATTATGGATTAACCAAACATAGGACTATGTGAACGATTATTATAATGAAAAGAAGTATAGTTGATTTCAATCATATTTCAAAAGATATTCCAAAACAAGATGTAGACGCATTAATACAATACTATAAATATTATCATAAAAAAAACTTTGGTGCGTGAAAAAATGTTACAAATACTACAACAAGATCCTTCGAGTAATATCTTATCTACCCTTGTTAATGACCAGTTCTGGTATAATTTCAAGTGGGGTATCATTAAATCCTTTTTTGTTAATCATATCCGCTATTGGCGTTTCACTTACAGCGGCGTGTAAAAAAGTAGAACCAAGACTTTTGATAAAGAAGCACGGTTGTTTAACATCAATTAAAACTTACAAGAAACTACTTGATCAGATCCGGTCTTACCTACGAGGAGTTAAATATAATATGGATGATTTATTACGTGAATTTCGTATTATTGACAATATGTTAACAGATATTCTACCAATGAGGGTTAGCAAGTATGAAAAAAAAATATCACAAAAAATATGAGTAACATAAAATTTTATCTAAACTTAAGATATAATATAACTAAAATAATATCATTTTCATTCTAATGCTAGTTTAATTTCCGCCTTGTTAACTGAAACGTTCTAATGCACAGTTTAATTTTCATCCTGTTATCTGATAAAAAAATTTGTGGTAAAACCTATTTGCCGTATTTAGAATAATCATATTCCACACATACGCTGTTCTAACAAATTCGTCACTTCTGTTGACAGAGCTTATCGCATTCAAACACCTGTTGTTTTGTCTGGTTACAAAATATCTGTCTACATAGTAGTAGTAGAGGAAAATGAGGGTTTGGCGGGGGTGGGGGAGGAGGTGTGGGAAGGTGGTGGTGGGCCAAAACCCTCATTTTCCTATACTACTATAGCTGCCTTCGTAAACGAGCAAGTTCATTACAATATTTAGTTTGTGTCCCTACCGTGGGGCATTTAGGTTGTGTCACTAACGTGGGTAATTTCCCAGTCTCCGACGTTCTCAAGTATCTCAAAGCTTAGTTTAAAATATTTCAAATATTTTTCCGATATTTCAGAAATATGTGCAATTTTTAATATTTGTTAAATCTTCTGCATTAAATTCTTTCAAAATAGATCCCTGCGGGCTTTCTCTTTGTTGAACCAAAATCTAAGAGCTGTGTATAACAATTTTGGGTGATCTTGATTTCAACTGCACCGCCAGATCTTCTAATGACTTTGATGTACATTTGGTCAATACCATACCTATGTCTTGCATATTTACTTGTAAAATCGGATATGAATAATTCATCTAAGTTGGTTTTGTCGTTCAACAGGTTTTTTCATTATCAAATTGTTCCGATCTAGATCAACAAAATCGGTAGGAAGTACTTTTACGACTTGATCTATTCAATATTCGACTCACAAAATATCGGGAATGATTTATTGTTATACATTTTAAATTATTGAAAAATGCCAAGACACGTTTGCATTTTTAAGAAATCATGTTGAGTGAAAATTGTATTTAAAGTTTCAAGATTGCCGATAAACAAAGAAGTCTTGTCAAGATAAATATAATTAAGCGACAGAACTACGGCTACATCATGTGATCTTCAAATGAGATTTCTAATTGTCACAATGTGCTAAATTCTGGCCACAACAACCTTAAATAAAATTGTCTAATAACCCGATGAACAAAAACTTTTAATTCCGATGATCTCATTTTCAGCTAAAACAATGGTAACCCTGAGGAGAAATTTAAGTAAATCATCTGAAACTCCAAACTGAGACAAAATGCATTTCAGCTTCTTCAGACTAAAAATATTTTGTGAGGAGCAAGTTTAAGTATATTTGTATATTAATATTACTGAGGCATTGGATTTATATATTATTATTACTATTACTGAGGAATTTGATTTGTATATTAAAATTAATGAGGAAATGGATTTGTATATTAATATTACTGAGAAACTGGATATGTATATTAAAATTAATGAGGAAATGGATCTGTCTATTAATATTACTGAGGAACTGGATTTGTATATTAATATTACTGAGAAACTGGATTTGTATATTAAAATTAATGAGGAAATGGATCTGTCTATTAATATTACTGAGGAACTGGATTTGTATATTAAAATTAATGAGGAAATGGATTTGTATATTAATATTACTGAGAAACTGGATTTGTATATTAAAATTAATGAGGAAATGGATCTGTCTATTAATATTACTGAGGAACTGGATTTGTATATTAAAATTAATGAGGAAATGGATTTGTATATTAATATTACTGAGAAACTGGATTTGTATATTAAAATTAATGAGGAAATGGATCTGTATATTAATATTACTGAGGAACTGGATTTGTATATTAAAATTAATGAGGAAATGGATTTGTATATTAAAATTAATGAGGAATTTGATTTGTATATTAAAATTAATGAGGAAATGGATTTTATATTAATATTACTGAGGAACTGGATTTGTTCAGTAAAAGTGGTGAAATAAAAACGACAAATATTTGCAACGTAGTTAGACTTATCACATAGAGCAACCGCCGTTTTGAAAAGTGCTGCTGTTTTATTAGAAATACGTCTAGTTAAGTGTTGAGAAAACTTTCCATTACTGGGATAACTGTTCAAGAAGAAAATAAAAAGAATAAAACAGAGCAATACTGTTTCAATTTTTCTTGTAAAAAATATCCAAATTAATATTATAACTCAAGTCCACACGACACAAATATATCGAATCTTAGTGTTCTTAAAAATACTTTATCACCTTTAAGTTGAACGCATCAGTAATTTCTTGAATTAAATGAAAGTATAAAAAATATTGAATCTACAAATACCATAAATAAATGTGTGTATGTGTGTGTGCGTGTGTGTGAGAGAGAGAGAGAGAGAGAGAGAGAGAGAGAGAGAGAGAGAGAGAGAGAGAGAGAGAGAGAGAGAGAGAGAGAGAGAGAGAGAGAGAGAGAGAGGTGATTAATGCTTTAATACCAAGCAGGTTTATAAAGAAAACTAATCGAAAAGATAAAATACTGAGTGTAACTATAAAGAACAACTTTTTGCAAACTGAGGGATGGGATTAATTTAAATGATTTAATGAAAGTGACTAGTGAAGAGATGGGTTTAATTTCATTCATATAAAGAATGTGATTAGTTAGGAGAGGTAAAATATATTTAGGAAAATGTAGTGAAAGACACTGCAACTACAAAAATATTCTATTCCATAAAATTATATATTATATTTGTTTAATAATATACAATACCTCTTCTAATAGTACTCAGTTTTTAACGTAGCTATATTTTTTTTTAGTCATATCGCTATGATGTCTGCAGTGTGGTAGTTGAGAGAGAGAGAGAGAGAGAGAGAGAGAGAGAGAGAGAGAGAGAGAGAGAGAGAGAGAGAGAGAGAGAGAGAGAGAGAGAGAGAGAGAGAGAGGAAAAAAGATATATTAAAATTGGTAATCTTATGATGGAACACAATAGTACCCAGTTTGTCGAACTAATCTTTATTACAAACTTGTCTAGTCCTCGTAGTAATTATATAGATCCCCAAATAAAACATCACGTGCATCTTTTATACAAGCCCCAACATAAGTATAATGAAACCATTTATCTGGTCAGTATATTTTTAACCCCTTATTCTATTTTGATATGGATGGATGGTAGTCCAGGACCATACGAGTACACTTGCCACATGACCAGACCATTTTGACCATTCCATTGATTGCCATTTGATTGAGAAATTAACGATCTACATGACAATCTCCAACGGAGAATACGGTTTGATGTCGTTTTTAACTGATATTCTATTTCTTCTGCACTGTGAGACGTGAAAAATCGTAAGAGTAAACATATTTGATCATATCCGTGCTATAATAAACACCTTTGATCATATCCGTGTTATAGTAAACACCTTTGATCATATCAGTGTTATAGTAAACACTTTTGATCATAGCAGTGTATCAGTAAACACCTTTCATCATATCCGTGTTACAGTAAACACCTTTGATCATATCCGTGTTATATCAATTAATGTTCCAATCCCTCTCTTCTAATTATGAGACACCGCTCACATAAATTTGCATTTCTGGAAATTGTAATATTAATTCCGTCAAATTAGTCATTTAATAAAAATTATATTATGTGAAAACACTGCAACTCAGAATGGAGTCCATCTATATTAAAGTTAACAGATTAATGATTGGTGTAAAACGGCAAATCACATCAAAAATTAGTGATGATGCAGTGGGTAGGGAAGATGCAGTGAGACGAAAAAAGGTAGACGGTCTGCGATGGTCTGGTCAAGATTCGAAACTGTCACCCACTAATAAGGTAATAAAGCAGATCTTTCATTTTCGTGGTCTGACCTGAATAATATTTCTGGAGATAACTATTAAAAATGTTTTTGTTTTTAGTACAAGCAGCAATGCTTGACGATTGATCGGCATCACTTGCACTATTTTAAATGTCGTTCATGCCCAAGTGCTTTCTGTCAAATTAGATCAAATTCAGACGAGTCTCTTGTTTCAATAGTTTGGTTATTTTGTTTAAGTCATAGTGGCCATAGTTAATGGCAGACCGGTATCGTTTATCAAAATCTGTTTTTTTTTTAAAGTTCAAAGCTTTTTCTGTTTTAGGCAATTGCTGTGATTTTTTAAAAAAGCTGATCAGCATCATGTAACTGACAGAAATATTTTACCCCAACCCCTCCCAACCAAAACCTAATGCAGCAATTTAGGATTTTCATGATTTGCCTTGAGACGTCTCAAGGTTATTCTATTTTTAACAACGACAGCCATATTGAATAATGACTCGATATAAATAGAATTTTGAAAGGCCTTGAAGAGATAATGCTCCCTGTGAAATTATGTCCAATCTGGTATGGCAATTTCTAAGAAACAGTTGCAAATAATTAGTAATGGCCAGGGTGGGATAAAAACACTCATCTCCACCCTCAGAACTCAGAATTTTCATAAGAAACAATCTTGAATCATTGAGATGTTATCTGCCTTCATATTTTCCTAAACAATACATATGGACGTACAACAAAAACAATAGTACAAGCGCTGCAAGAAATTACGTATGAAGTAATTTTAAGACAGTCGAGAAAAATATCTGGATTTGATGCAAGTACGGAATACTTCTCGCATATGTTTCTCTAAAACAGTAGTTGTACCTATGGGCGAGTGGCCCAGTGGTCTAAAGCGCTCTACGTTACGGATCACTGCCATCTCACCTCTGTCAGCGTGGGGGTTCGAGTGTAAGATTCGGCGAATGTGGATATGTGAGAAAGATTGCCAGTAGCTTCTCGTGGGTCGGTGGTTCATTCCGCGGATTTCCCGGTTTCTTCCTCCACCATTAATACTGGCCGCCATTTATAGCCTATCGTGTGCTGAAAAAGGCGTTAAACTCCAGAACAGCAACAGCAATCCCGCTTCCACAAAAATCTTGAGATACAAAAACACAGAACGGTTTCCTGCAGTTTCTTTTTTAATTTTGGTCAGCAAACTCTTTTAAATGTCTAATTTTTTACCATGGATAACGCAGGACTTATTGAGAAGACAAAATACAGATCACGTGGAACGACTTTTTTGAATCTGCGCCATTAACTTACACACTTTACTAATGATGGTGCAATTTAAGAGCGACGTGAGTGAAAAAGTGATAACTAGTTTACAGTCAAATTCTAATGGAAAAATTTGGGGGAAATTCGATGCCTGTTTGTCCATTTTTGAAGTGTACCTAAAAAGATCATTTTACACACTATTTAAAGGTAAACGAAACTTTATCGCAAAATATGTTGAAAATGAATTCGTTTAGAGATTAGAAAGACAAATTGAATGCCAAGGAAAAACTTCGGGGTTACAATGTGTGATACAGGCAATTCTAGTAAGTAATTAATCATTGAAAACCAACTCTTTGAGAAACAAGACACGCTGTATCGTTTTCCCCATGTAATTAACGGAACACCCAAACAGACTTTTTCCCAATCTGAAACTTTTGAGAGCTAGAACGCCAAATCCAACTTCTGATTCTATACTCGTCGATTTGTCGAGACAGTGATTCATTTCGTCTACATGGAACCATGAAAAAGAATGCAGAAAATGCTTATTTCTTAAGATAACTGGTTGGAGAAAATTATGCAAATAATTGTTTTCGGAATAAATATTTTAAAGGAAAATGGAGTTTTGTTAAACGCGTTACGATTCCTGTGTTGAATACAATGTTCCTACGAGAAAATGTGTTTGTCATCATTTTCCAAGAAATTAATAATCGCTTGATTTGGAGAGGTGGGGATTTATTAGAAATACTAGTAAGTGAAATTTGCACGAGAAAATCAAGCAGGATAAAGACATTTCTCTTTCTGATACGTTCAGTGAGGTCCTGGGGTTTTGTTGCCCTCATATCGGTCAGTCTAGAACATATTAAACAATGAATCTGGTCATTCATTCGTCAACACCATGCCTTCTAATAAAACTGGTTCAACTGCAGACAAGACCTTTTATTAATCCAGTTTCTTAGCAGTGATCCCGGCGCCAACAAGACAGAATGCAAAACAATATCCAGGTGATATATATATATATATATATATATATATATATATATATATATATATATATATATATATATATATATACACACACACACAGAGTCAATATTATTAAATTACCGTAAAATACCGCATAAACTCACTCATCCACGGATATTTGAGTTATTCACATTATTTACACTTTAAATTAATTTTGAGTCAACAAAGCAACGTTTTTATTAAATGCAAATCTTTGATTTTCCAATTATAAAGGGACAAATCACTGGCTGAAAAAGCTTCAGTAAAAGTTTGAGTTCATACTGCATACCGAAAATAAAAAGGTTTTCTTAAGTATAATTTTCGATTTTGCAAATTACGAGGACAATTTATGAGGCATTTTTCCGTTGTAAGCCATTTGGAAATACAATTATAGGCCTACCTTATAATTGTTATGTAGATAATTTGTTCATACCTGAAAAGATTAACACTTGCTTTGCCAAACAACTTCGGTGTTGCTTTTTAATGAAGTGTGTACTAAATGTCCGACACTTCTCTATATGTTCAGAAGGATGTATCTTGCACCTCTTTCTTCCACCTGTAATGTTTCAGTTATTCTGATGAAATGAGTTAAACAATAACGTGAAATGTTCCAACACTACTGCTCTATCGTGTAACAAACGATAGAACGTGCTTATCCATTAGTCTGGGAAAATGTAGTGATGGATTCTGTTTTGACATCGGTGTCAGCAGGCCCGCTGTTTTGATTGATGTTCGTCTTGGTTTCTGGAACACTATTACTGATTCCAGTACGATGTATCCAAAAATCAATTCAAGACAATTACAAATTGTGTAACAGTCCATTTCTTGGAGCCGGCGATCTAAATAAGCCGACCTTACACAAACCCAGTGAGCCCCGGGGTCGCAAAATGCTCAATCAAGAAGATTAAAGATAAACTTGGATCCTGAAAATTTTTCTGTCAAGAAATCTCAGAGGACCAATCATGTGATTAGGTTTTGCCGTGCTTTTACCCCTCCAAATTCTTACAAATATCTTAATATATTCGAAGCAGAAAACTTTCAATCAAACCAATAACTGGTTTTCTGGCAGCAATTTAAGTTTCTTTCACAAAAATATACAATCACGCATACATTCGAGCACACTCACCCACACTAACTCATAATCTCAAGTATACAAAATGCAAAATGGCTTCTTTTGCATCCTGTCGATAAATTTCTTCAGTTTCGTCTAGGTTTAGATAGGACTGTACGAAAACTCATAACAGCCAACCAGATGTAAAATCCCTTTTGAACGACATGCATGCACAACTAAAAATAAAACACCTAGGTAATAACGTCTTAGCAACACACACACACACACACACACACACACGATCGTCAAATCTTAAATTTTAATAAACAGACAAGCGACTAGAACATAAAGTTGTTTTTTCCCCGATAAAAACCATCACTTATAAGTACCTGGGTTAATAGATATCTTACTTCTGAAATTGAATGACAGCTCAAAAATGTTTACCTTGAAGTTATTGCCAGTATAAAGTATCTTGGAATGATGACCATCTGATTAGTGCTTACGAACTACAAGAAGCTAAGCAGCCGATTAGCTTTAAACAAAATGGTTTAGCTGCTACATTGTGTCTTAACATTTCATGCTTTGGCAGCGTTTTCAAAGCACACTCTCAAAAGAAAGATGACCGACGCAACTTTCAGATCTAAATGTGGATATGTATCAATGCCTTAATTAACATTTTCATGTCAAAAAGGTCTCCATTCAGATATTTTAATTATTTGTATGGGGTGCAGTCAGTTATGCAGCTGATGATGCGAGAACGATGTGGATATCTGTCAATGATCTTTAAACAGTTGCAATGTTCCAGAAAGAAGGTTCTAACAAGGATAAAATTGTAAAAGTCACATTTGAGATGGTCAATGACTGGCGGCTTTGCATTAATGGAATATCTGATGCTGATTCCGTTAACATTTCTCTCAAAGCAGTCAGACCGCTCCGGCGGCCTAGTGGTTAGAGCGTCTGCCTCAGATGCGGGAGGTCGCGGGTTCCATCCACTGCATTCATATCAAAGACCTTTAAAAATGGTACTAGTAGTTGCCTCGCTAAGCACTCAGCATTAAGAGGTTAGTGTTAGGACTATTCGGCCTGCTGTGAGGATAATGGGATTGGAGGACGGGACATCGTGCTACATGTCTGCGGCATGATGCTCCAGTGCTAGACATCATTATCAACTGCCACACTGCAGACATGGTAGTTATACGACTGACAAATGGTTACAGGTACCTTAAATATCCACATTACCTACCCCCCTCTCTCTCTCTCTCTCTCTCTCACACACACACACACACACACACACACACACACACACACACAGAGTAGTAGGCAACCCTATACGAATACAATGCTCAAATATGATCATTATGTGAACTGCATGGCGAAAGTGGTTTGGTGTTTTACGGCACATCAACACACATAGGTTTATTTTGGTGACATTGCAATTAGAGTAAAATGTTTTGTCTAAGTTCGTGCGAATTATCACACTTTTATTGGAAGTCAGCAAACTAACCGCCAAACCATCATGGCTCCTGCCCACATAATTATTTTCTGAATGTGAGTGAGTGTGTGGAGGCAAACATGTAGTGGTCAAAACATGTTTAGAGGTGAAATAGAGACAAGCCCACTCCTGCCCGTGTGCAAGCGCCCGTGCTTTTATTAAGCTTTTTCTTACGACAGACAGGATGGTGCATCGGGGCCAATTCCACGTTTCCGTAAATTCCCGTGCTTGCAGTGGGTGAGAGATAGGAAAAGATCAAACTAAGAAAACTGGCTTGGTACAGTATTTATTTACAAACTGATACAACACTTAATCACATATCAGCCACTTCCTTCAGCTCGTGTAAAAACGCTCGGCATTTTCCCTTCAGCACTTTTATCGCTTCTGACACAAGAACTTCCGGTGGTAACACACCCGTCGATTCAACTGAGACTGGAAAACGAGAAAACAATTGCATGAATATAATTTTGAAACAGAAAGTTAAATTTCGGTTTATTATATAGCAGACACATTTTCATATATCGTTCTGTAATAAAACACCTAGCAGAAACAGCCATCCCTTGAGATCTAGATATGCCAGACACAATTCCGATTTGGTACAGTCTTTTATTACGATTAACAACTGTGATTTTGCAGGAAGGCATTTTACCGACTCTAATATCCTCTGTGAGTATTTTGTTTACCACAAAACCAATGGTGTTTTTTCTCTTAAACTTAACTGATACATACATACTGAACCATAACTATTTACAGAATCGACAGGCTTCTTACTTATTCAAAAGTGATAGACATCCACAACTTTGATGGAGTTACCCTGTCGAAAACTTAAGTTTTTGTGAAGAAAAAAAAAACGCTATTTATTTATCGGTGACCCCGAATGGCCGAGTGGTTTAAAGAGCTCGCCGTTACGGATCACTGCCATCTCACCTCTGTCTGCGTGGGTTCGAGTCTAGGCTCAGCCAATGAGAAAGCTTGCCATTAGCTTCTTGTGGGTCGGTAGTTCTTTCCGGGGTTTTCCCAGAGTTCTTCCTCCACCATTTATACTGGGCCATGTATAGCCTATCTTGTGCTGAACAACAGACCATTTCATGGAGACTTCGGCGAACTTCGTAATTTGCTCGGAATTCTGATCACATGGCGGGTGGTCAACTGACCGCAATATCCAATCGATAGCTGGTAGGCAAATAGTCTGGTCCCCTGCTAACTATGCTCCCTAGCGAAGTGCATCGCAGGGAGAATTCTAAGCAGGGGACCAGACTAGTGGTCAAAACAAGGCGGACGCATCAGCATAGAATGGAGACTTCGGCAAACTTCGTAATTTGCTCGGAAATTTTGATCACATGGCAGGCGGTCAGATTACTGCAATATCCAATCGATAGCTGGTAGTCAAAACATGGCGGACGCCTCAGCATCAGCATCTATTGTTCCAACTACTTCAGCTTCGTTTATATAGTTGAAAAATGCATATTCAACGGCTATGATGCCACAGATATTGACTAAATTTAATATTGGAACCATCCTGTCTTATTTTCTGGATAACAGGGCGGATTTTAAAGCCATACGAGAGAGCAGCTATGAGCTTTTTACAAAGGGACATGTGCATGTTTGTATGGAAACGGTGTCGATGTTAAAAATTTAATCCTGACAATCAAAGAGCAAGTTGTTCAAACTATTTATTTGTATCCGAAACGTCACTAAAATGAGATGTGTTTAATATGAGTTTATCACATTTGTTTGTGAAAGTCTGTGGATTATTTACATTTAAACATAAATCATTAAATTAGATCAATTGCTCACAGGGGCTCGTATCGTTTTAATGTAGCGTCATTTTGTGGTGTACATATGCCTACCAGCGTTTGATTGGCTGGAGTATAAAGGGGCTCGGTGTTTTTCGGATAATTACGGAGCAACTCGGTTAAATCCGGTATGAAATGGGCTATGGCGTTAAAACATTACAACATCAACAAACCTTATCGGCTACAATGATCTTGACCATTAGACCCACAAATCAACAGGTTTTTTTCTTACTACAAGCGCCAGTCACAAAGTTTGGTAATCGGGATTGTGTAAAACCTAAACTGTGTAGTAACAAACTATATAACCAAAGGACCGACATGCTGACACGGAATTACTGACAGTGTTATAACATACGCTCAGCCGTTTGGCAGGCTTATATATATATATATATATATATATATATATATATATATATATATATATATATATATATATATATATATATATATATATATATATATATATATAATCTTAAGACTATCTCTGTCAAGCTGTAATGGTGGAAAACGGCATCAAAATCGACTTAAATGGTCTCGCTTATCGAGTTTACTGGGGGTGACGATAACACACCCATGTGATTATGACAGACCCTTTTGACTATGACAGTACTATACCTTGACGTGGTTACCTGCAAGATCTTCCATTAATTATAATCATTGGATTCGATATATTTTAATATCAAATCATTGGATTCGGGCTAGTCAAAATTTTGAGATAGCTAAAGTTGACATGGAACTGCCTTTTCAAGATAACTCTAGCTTAATTACTATACAAATGAACCTGTATCAGTACCATTGTCTTCAAAGGATACTTTCCTTACTTCCAGAAATAGCTGCGTTTGTTTTGTTTTAGTACAAGAGGTTAATGCTTTTAAATCTGGATTAACTCATTCGTTCCTCGTATATTCGCGTCAGGACTTAATCCATATCCTGATAAAGCTGAGTTGGGATCTTTTATGCAACTTTTCTCTTTCGCATCAACCCAAATTTTCTAAAATCTACGTTTATCTCTTGCACAATATCGCGTGACAAAGAAAATCCGCTTTTTGATCAAATTCATACAGTAAGAGTTTGAAAATAAATCTGTATCTATAATGGACGTCTGACATGCCAGCATATAATGCATGTCCTTAATATACAATCGCTGTACGACTTCTGCCACCACCATCATAAGACCAAGATTATACACTTCTGTGGAACTTTGTTTCTCCTTAAGTCATTATGTGGAATTCAAAATATGTTCAAAAAGTTTATCTCCACTGACTCTAACAGAGAAAACGTATCAACAAATTTTCAATTTTAGGGTACGGTATCCATTAGACAGATTCATTACGCTATCCAACCCCCTCCACCCATTTTCTACATTTTTATGCTGCCATTCAGAAAATATGAGTTTGATTTTGAAAGTTTGTGATTTCTAGTCTGTCACACACACACACACACACACACACACACACACACACACACACACACACACACACACAGAGGCTCGCGCGCATTTCCCACCAGAGGGAGTCATCAGGTCTGAATGCGAGTCTACTTTATGACTTCGAGAATAAAATTTATTCCTTAAATATTGGTTGATTACTTTAAAAGGTTTTTAAAACAAAAAGCCAATCCAATAGACTCTGAATAATCTGCAAACCATGCTTCCTCCTACAGCTTCCTATCTTGAATTTGACTCGACTTGAACACATTTCCAACAGAATTAATGACAACATAAAAGGAGAAACAGACTTGTCAGCAGGATTGTACAAGAAATCTATAGCCATAGCCAGAACTGAGATAACTGCACCTACTTTTTTTACCAGCGTAGAATCTCTTATACTCCCTCCTCCCATTGACAATAAACCTCACACAATTAGTAGACTAGGAGAATGTACTAACAAATGATAAAAACTAGATGGAAAATTTATAACCATTAAATTGTGTTTAACATGACGCAGTATATAGTGATAGTCACTTAGTTGTCGGAGTACCAGACTGCAACGTCCCAACAAATTGTCCGTGTGTCTTTGAACCATGAGACTAGAAAACAATCACAAGGTTAAACGTAACGTGGAAGAACGTGAGTTCTGTGCATACATTAATTTGGATTATGTGAGCAACATACTATTTTTTGACGTTTCGTCTCCCTTTTAGACTGCAGCCTAACTAAACCTTAAATCATAAGTACTAAACCTTGAATTACGAAACCGTTTGAGCATTTAAATGCAAAAATTTCTTAAGTATTCTATTTAAAAAAAAAAACAAACTGGGAGGGACCCGTATATCTCATTGCCCTTACGAACAAGACATGTATAAATCTGCTGATGGAACATAAATTCCTGAACAAACTGATATAAAGGTAACACTTAACAGGGCGAAAGAACGGACAAAACCCCCTACTATTTATGCCGAACCACACTTGTGATGGGACACAAAAAGAAAATAAAAGAGAGATCATGTTTTGTGCACCAGAACTTTTATTTAGGTGGTCAAAGAACTAGAACACTGAGGTGAAGGTATGGTCTAACAGACACGCCCACGGAATTCAAAGTAATCGACATGTCTGGTTTCAGCCAAGGTGACACGATGAAAACAAACCAATAGGACCACCGAAACCAAATACAACCTTCAAATTAGAAGAAACATGGATTACTTGTACGTATGTTTCACATACCGCATTATTTTCATCGTTCTTGGGAATTTGCGGCAGCGAATTGCGTATCTGTTGACAACTGTATGCGCGACTAAAACAAAAGCAAAAATCGCATAGTTTTTACATTTCTACGTTTACAAAGTAACTTTTGTTCTTTGCTTTTTATACTATAGTGCACATGTTATGGTCATTAGTCAAATTTTTGTACATAATCAGATTATAAAAGAAAAATGTTGAACTTAAGGCTCTGATCAATCTTACGCCCCTTGTTCGACTATATTTGGCATGTTACATGCCCCAAGTCCTATTTTATTTTGGCATGTTACTTGCCCTAAGTCCGACTTTATTTGGCATGTTACTCGACTAAAGCTCGACATTTTTTTTTTTGTCATGTTACTTGCCCTAAGTCCGACTTTATTTGGCATGTTACTTGACTTAAGCTCGACTTTGCCGAGTCTCCACCAGTTAAATGAAAGAGTTCGCATAAACGGAACGAATTTACCGCAGACATTTAGGTATTACCAGTAATAGAAAACCCTAACTATGCAGCTCATTAACAATGTTTTTATTCGTTAACATCTCATATTTAAAATTCATATGATATACCATTCTTACAATAATGAATCATGACTACACTGTTTAAGGAATATTATTATAAACCAAACAATCGTTTTGTTAATTTTCCTTCTTTCTTTCTCTATTTTTTTGAAACCTTAAGACGAATAAATTAATGACTTAGACGGAGAGAATGGCTGATGAATCTGGATTATGTCCTTATGGTATCTTCTGAATTCATACCATTTTTTCCCATTGAATCGCATGTGCTGACGATTACATATAATAAATAAAAACGAACACCAATTTCCTTTGACATCAACTAACATTTATTCTCTAGCCTGTTCCTCTTCCAACCCTTGCCTTTACTTTCACATATCTCAAATGCAGAAGTGAGACATGTTCATTAGTTCCGCTTCTCCAAAACATCGCACGACTGTGATGAGATGTGCATAACTGATGACCTTAGCAGGTCCGGAAAAACAAATATTGTCATTTACAGGCGCAAAATTGGGAGCTTTACGTAACTGAACAGGGCTGGCATTTTCACGAATGAAAAAACACTCTGCCTTAAAACATCAATAAACAAATTTGAAAATTCTGGAATAAGTGTTCTGTCATAATGTGAACAGCACATGACCAAAACACTTCTAGGAGTGATCCTATAGACCAAGGTCATCCAAAAACTAACGAATCGAAAGGTCAAATGCGCTACAGAGAAAGAAGAGTAGACTTTGAACAAACAATGCACGTTAATGCCCCCCCCCATTACTGCAACAATTAACATTCCATAATTACTGTTCTGCATAAAGATCTCAATATTCTAAAAAAGATAAAATAAAACATAACATGATTCATCATCAGGGAAGGAAACTATTTGCCTAGTTTTAATTATAAAAAGGAAGGGATATGACACATGTAATAGCACCCCCTTGCCGAATTTTAAAAAACAAAACAACAGAACCCAGGGGGAAAAAAACTAAAAGGAAAGAAAAGAAAAATAAACACAACAAAACAAACATACTTCATTGTACAAACTAAATCATGCCATTTTAAAAGACCTTTTTGCGCAAAAGCACACACAATATATATACACACACACACACACACACACACACACACATATATATATATATATATATATATATATATATATATATATATATATATATATATATATATATATATATATATATATATATATATATATATATATATATATATATATAAGGCGGGAAAATTCCCTTCTATGGTTATATTGGCATGTACAATTCCACAAGCGACGAACATTCCCAAGGTCCTACACATACTTACAACATTCTATTTGTAAGGGAAGATCCACAACTTTTAGCACTTTCATATCTAGTAATTCTGCATGTCTACTAATGTTTTAGTAGCAAACTCTTTGATTTTAAACAAAATGAGACAAATGACTAAAGAATGTCTCAATCTAAAGCAAGAAATATAAATTCTCCCTTTTTAACTCTGACAATATAAAACTATGTGAAAAAGGTCAACATTCTCAGCCTTTCGTGTGCGTGTTTGTGTATAAAGTGTGTAAATACATCTATGTAAAACACTGTGGACTGGCTTATCTATATGCAATGACATTACGTGTGTAAATACAGCTATGTAAAACGCCGTGGACTGGCTTATCTATATGCAATGACATTAACGCAGTCATCCTCATATTTCATTGTAAATCTTTTTCCAATTCAAACTTCATTACCATTGAAGCCATTAACTCTATGCTAAGGCGCAACAGCATGACATAATTGTCAGCCGGCCGACATGGAACTTTGGTAACATTTCTCCTGGTGACTGGGATTAATGATCTCCAAATTGTTAGATTAAGGAAATGAAGTTTTGGAGCAATATCTCATCCGAGCATATAGTGAGATTCTGACAGTAACATATGTTAGCTAGAGTTCGAGAACCAGAATTCTTGCCACTGAAACTTTGGAAGAACCAGCCAGTTTTGCACATAAATTTAAAGAAATTTCTGATCAGGTGTTTCTGCAGAGTAGGTGGGGGAATACTTACCAAAGTTTTTTTTTTTTTAAAATTTAGTCATTTAAAATGCCAAGGTGTCTGGACAGTTGAGTATAATGAATGGATTAAACTAAATTTTGTCTTTGCCTGACAACACTTTATAAGAACATTTGACCTTACGATCGAATCTTTCTAACTTGTTTTTAGGTAACTTGAGTTGAAAATGTCTTTTCAAAGGATTATAACTTTTGGCATCACTTCATACTGAGAGTAACCATCATAATTTTAATCATAAAACAAATGTACAGTTATTTTACACAATTCGACTTCATATGCATTTAATTGCAGCAATCAGATCACCAGGGCAAAAATAAGTGAAAAATGACTGGGTCTAGAAAAAAAATGTTAAATACTAAAGATACACCTTAGAAGTAATTAATTTTTTTGTCAAGATGAGTAACATGAAGTGTTAACACCCTCGTAAAATCCTTGTTTCTATGTTTATCCTGCCCGTTATTTTTAACGACTATTACTCTGCCCTTCCTCTCATCAGCTTAAGAGTCAATTTCCTTGTTTTGATCTAAGTGTCAGAAATGCCTGAATTCAAGTCTCTTTGTGACATGCTTATGATTAATGGCACAGCATGCAAAAGGGCCGCAACATGGAAACATCCAGTGGCCTTACTCCAATAGGATTTGGTTAGGAACTAGTTTCTATGAAGAAATAGCGTATTCATCATTGCGAAGGTATTAATGCACACTGTTATGTGTCCCTACTTCGGACATTTCCAATATCTGAATTGGTAAATTCACGATTTCAAAACGTTGAAGAATGAGAATAAAAATTTACAAAATACCGGAGGTCGAATATTTTCGAAGCATCTTATAAGTTTATGCCATTTTCAGTTGCGTACAACAAAAATAATCCCGCACTTTTAAAATCACCGACTTAAATGAATTTTTGCAAACGAATCTCTAGAACAAGATAAGAAAATTTCTTTGAATTTCACGCTAGGTTCTGGAAAAAATTCCCATGGTCTGGAAACATTATTCATAGTTATTTTTAATACCAGTAGTATTTTAATTCACAGTATGAAGCAGATAATTGAGCTCTAAGTCCAAATTTCTAATCTTGAAAAAATTTTGAAGATTAAAATAACACTGGAATCACTGAATATGTACACAACCAATATTCTAACTAGACACGGATCATCCTATTCATGAGCATCTTTGTGATAGAAGTAAATTAAAACTGGACCCTTTGAGATGAACCAAAACCTCGAACGTATCAAGGGTATGGGAGTTGGAATTTTAACCCAACTTTAACAATTATTAACTCATATTGCTATGATGTCTGCTGTGTGGCAGTTTATAGTTATGTTTAGCACTGAGGCATCATTCCGCAGATATGTTGAATCATGTCCCACCAAGTCACATTATCCTGACACCAAGCCTAACACTAACCTATTAATGCTGAGCGCCAAGCGAGGCAGCTGCAAGTACCATTTTTATAGGTCTTTGGTACGACTCGGCCGGGAGTCAAACCCGCGACCTCCCACAACGAGGCGGAAGGTATAACCACTTAGGCAACCAGAGTAGTTCGAACATATCAAGAAAAGTTCTTTGCCAATGGCAAAGCTGAAACAAATAATATTAATAAAATGCATTCGTTCATCTTTTGATGACGGAGGCAAAGGAATACACAAAAATGACCACAAAATCCGTAAACTCTTGCCCAGCGTCTTTTAAAAAGCCTATAAATCAATGTGAAAGTTCGAGTGAAGGAAATAAAAGAATTCCAATATTTCTGTGTGTGTGTGTGTCTGTGTGTGTGTGTGAGAGAGAGAGAGTGAGTGTGTGTGTGTGTGTGTGTGTGTGTGTGTGTGTGTGTGTGTGTGTTTTGGGTAACATTAACACCAACGCAAAGTTTCCAACTCCGGTTATGGAGTTATCCCTTGATGTGTCATATATGATGGAAGATTTGGGTCCGTGCTACTTGAAGATGGATGGACGCGTCCCACAAATGAATAAATACGGATACATCTAAATTCCCAACTGGCGAAGTACTTGTCAGTTGAGTAGTCAATTGTTAGAAAAGCCATGTAATAAGTAAAGTGCTACAAGGCAAATAAATGAACCAGCAATAGTGTAACGTATATAGATCGTATTACAGCTATGTTTAGATTAAAGTGCTGCACAGATGAGGAAAACAGAGCCTAGGTCCATAAATTAAAAATAAACTTGAGAATTCCTGTTGTATAATGAAAGAAACAAAGCCGAATTTATGGAGAAAATTGTCAAGATCATTAAAGGCAAATGTAATTCAAATATAATTATTTTTCATATTAAATATGAAGTCCTCCAACTGAATGCGTTTTTAAGAGCAATACCACAGTTTAGGATAGAATAGCCTTTTTTCTATACGAGTACTCTTAGAATCTGAATTGGTTATTACCTTTTCAAATATGCACTACATTTGAGGCACTAACAAGAGGTTTCAAATATACACTACATTTGAGACATTAACAAGAGGTTTCAAATATGCACTGCATTTGAGGCACTAACAAGAGGTCCAAGTGTGCCTGATATGGTAACTTCGGGTGAAAGACATTCATGTCATGGTAATTTCCATCGAATCGGTTGAAACTTGTGGTATTTGACAATTCATTTTAATGCATAACATGAAATGAATGTCATCGAGACCTATCCTATGTATGTAATATGACAGGCGTTCATTCTTGGACTAAAATTTAGCCAGATGATGACAAGGAGCCATGTTTAATCAAACGTGACTGTGCCATACTACTGAAGAACGAAAACATTTTATTTTCCTTGTTGCTAAAGAAGTCACACCATTGCAAGGGACTCAACCCAGAAGATTTTAAAGCGCATGTCCTAAGAATTGTTCCAACAAGCCCAGAAACCAAGTTGCAGATATGGGAACAATTTCAAACAAAATTCTTTTAGAACATGTTCCATGAAAATGTCCAGCAAAGTTTATCAAATTAGCTAAAAATCCTGGACAAGTTGAAAAAATTCCTCAACTTTCTCCACCTAAAAGAGGTATATAGCATACGACTTATGTCCTCCACTTTCTATGATGATTAAATGTGCCCATGATCATTTACACATGGATGGGTAGCTTATGATTTTGACTATCCACTACCTGTAAGCAAGTCCTGATAATATAAAAGTTCCTTTAAGGGCTTACGCATGTACAGCTAAAAAGAAAAATCTCCAGGGATCCAAGACCTTTTCTTCCATTTAACTGCTAAGGGTTGACAAAAACTTTGATATTCTTGAGCAGTGAAAAAGACATAAAATATGGTCGCTTTATCAGCAATACCAGCTGCAAGATCGGCACCATTTTCACTTAGGACCAACTAGATATCATACGAATAGCGATAACAAAATTTTCAATGATAACAAAATTTTCAATGTGGACATCATGTGGGCCATATTGGCGATCAGAGCAGCACAATTTAAACAAGGGGCATCATCTTACATTTTTGGCGACTACACCATGTTATGACTTTTCTTTCAGTAGGAATGGGGTAACAAATGCTGCCGAGATGGCCATACTGTATGTCAGAATGGCATATATATATATATATATATATATATATATATATATATATATATATATATATATATATATATAAGATGTCTTTGCATATACATCAGGGAGGTTTCTTATCTAAATTCCGCAAGGAAACGAAACTAGCATCCATGATTCTTCGTCCTTTGCCAAAGACAACAAACCTTGTGCCAAAACGATTCATTCGTACACCCAATTAAAGCAGTAGTTTAAGATATGTCAGCATCAGGGTTCATTAACAGATACTGTATCCTGCCTGACTATCAATTCCCTAATTAGCAATAGTCTTGTGCTCAATAGGAAATGCTTCTGACAAAGGTTACAAATTTCCACGTAGCATTTTCTAAGAATATCTCTTTTCTGGATTTTTCACGATGTTAAATTTAGTACTTAGTTCAACTGGTTTAAAGTGGCAGTTCTGGCTCAAAATTACGTTTAAAAAATCCCCCCCCCTCAACTGGCATTAAACATATAAAATACACTACGACTGTCGTCATATCCAATCAGTTCATTCGAATAAATTATACTTTTATAAACTTACCAGATTCACTGAAGGTTTAAAGATTAATTTTAACTAAATTTGTTTTCACGACTCGCTCTTTTTAATAAATATCCTCCACACCCATAAATACACAACACAACTCTGACCCACGGGTCGTGAACAATATATTACACTCCTCCTATGATTATCCACGATCGAGTCATACCAAAGACTTACAAAAATGGTACTAACTGCTGTCTCGTTTGACGCTCAGCATTAAGAGGTTCGTGTTATGACTGGTCGGCCTGGTGTCAGGATAATGTGACTGGGTTGGACATCAAGCTACATGTCTGCGGCATGATGCCCGAGTGATAGACATCACCATAAACTGCCATACTGCAGACATCATAGCGATATGACTGGAAAATTGTTAAAGCTAAGTTAAAAATCATAATCACACATCCCATAAATACAACTCACACTGACGTAACTGTGTGAATACTTTCCCATAATACCATCTTCGCTAGGCAAGGTTCTGCTGTGCTAACACAATTTACGCATTGGCGGATCGATCAAATAATTCAGTTGTTTATATATATATATATATATATATATATATATATATATATATATATATATATATATATATATATATATATATATATATATATATATATATATATATAATTCAATTGTTTGTTAGTTTTATTTTTCTTTTAATTCTATTACGTGCTATTATAATGTAACATTGTTTAATGGACTTGACCTTACCCAGAAATGAGTTGTGCTTTAATATCTGACACTTTGCATTGTATTATGCTGTGTCCAGTTTGGGCTGGATTTTATTTTGTATAAGTTATTTTCTCTACACATACAAAAATGCCCGGACAAAATTCTTGGATAAAGACATTCAATGGAAATTATACTGAATTCAAACCTGGAATAATATGTAATGTGATTCATTAAAAGACTGTTGACACATCAGTACGACGCAGGCAATAAGACACCATTGCCTTCAATTTTAAAACTCTTTGGGACTTAAACTGAATTTTTTATTCGATGTGATCATAAATTCTAACGTAGCTTTAACATTTTTTCAGTCATATCGCTACCATGTCTGCAGTATGGCAGTTTATTGTGATGTCTAGCACTGGGGCATCTTGCTGCAGATATGTAGCATTATGTCCTACCTAGTCACATTATCCTGATACCAGGCCGACTAGTGCTAACACTAGCCTCTTACTACCATTTTTCTAAGTTTTTGGTATGACTCGATTGGGGGTCGAACCCACGACCTCCCGCATCTGAGGCGGACGCGGTATCCACTAGGATACCTCAGCGGTCTGAAATATTTTTTTTATTCAGGACTTTTTATGACTAGGACTGGTATCTTTAATTCTTCGATTATTTTTGGATTTAATACGCAGAACTAATTTATTTTTCTCATTTTCCATTTTGTATTGTAGGGAAATAAATTACTTGCAAAATTTTACAAAGCTTGTTGTCTTCACTCTTTTCTGTTCCTTATTTTACGAGCATAGACTCTTGACAGTGCTTTGGGTTTGTGAATTTCACTGGATACGGTTACATTCCACGCATCCAATCAATATCAAGTTGTTCAAATTTAAACACTGTTCCTATCTAATCAATGCAAAGTAAGCACACAACTGGAATAGTCTGATAAATAAGCAATTTTCCATTGACGTCCCATGTTTGTGCAAACAAATCATTTCCCTCACCCCAACCCACCCCTGGTAATGGCTTCTCTCTGATACGCAGTCGATGTTAAATTTACAAAATATACTTATGAAGACCATTGCTTCCAACATGTTCAACAGATGTACAAAGTAACAATGCACCGCTGTTACACGATTTTGGTTATGTGTCATCACATACTAAGAAACACAACTCATGGAATCCAAAAGATGTCGCTATAACAAAGCACTCCAATATCTGATCGATCTACGAAGGTATAGATAATGTTAACATACAGGAACTTATCCAACAAAGATGTCATAATCCAACCCGTCAAAGATCTTAATGAAATGAGCTAACCTGTTAAAGCGGTAACAAGCTTGGCTAATCAGGTGCCAGCTAAGCCCAATAATAAAAATGTTGAGTTTACCGATATAAACATAAATACGGACTGTAATCAAAGTCGGTTCATAAATGAAGCCTTCAAGCTCAGCCAATCAGGTGCAAGAAAACCTCATAAATATGCATATATGTTAATCATAATCTAACTCAAACTAGCTCTTGATGATATAAGCCTAAATTTTCATTGCGATCTAAAGAGGTTCAAACACAATACCTCCAGATGTTTGACGATCTCGGCCAATACTTTGCAATATGACCTTATTAAGATATATCGCCCACAATCAAACACGTAAGAGATCTTGATCATATAAGGATACCAATCAAATCTCATAAAAACTGATTTACACGAGGCCTGCACGCTCGGCTAATCCGATACACGATCACCTTAATTTTATGCGTGGCATCACCCATGTTTGAAAACCCGTCAGTGATACTGATGATTTCAATATGCATTCCAAGTCTGATTAAAATCAGATCAGACATGGCACCCAGACTGGTAACAAGCTCAGCTAATTTAACGCAGGATCGCATTATTAATATGCATGGATTTTGTTCCTATTTAAAAATGCAAGACATACTTAAGATAAAAACATTTAATTCATGTCTGATCAAAATCGGACGTTAAACGAGGCTTTCTGAGTGGTAACAAGCAGTGGTTTATTGATACATGGTGGGCCATGTTTGAATGAGTAGTACATGTTGGAAGGATAAATAACGTAAATGCATGTATTTATGAACATTGAAAAGAATATCAAAATGAATAAAAAGACAAGTGCATAACTCTCAACACCCCCACCCCAAAAAAACAAACATGCTGACGTCAGGTTCTAGTGAGCATCATATTGCTCACATGGCTGCCTAAAATGTAAGAGTAGATACCAAGAAATCTGGGTCAGTAGGACGCTTTTGTTGAAATTTATTTTAACGTTGTGGATATGCATACGTTATAAAAATAAACTGTTGAAATTTATTTTAACGCTGTGGATATGCATACGTTATAAAAATAAACTGTTGAAATTTATTTTAACGCTGTGGATATGCATACGTTATAAAAATAATAAACTGCTGAAATTTATTTTAACGCTATGGATATGCATACGTTATAAAAATAATCTGTTTCATTGTTGGTCCAGTTTGTCTGTTTTCAACCTTATCTGATGGGAGATGTGTATAATTTCTCCAAAATATTGAAAAACCTTTATACCAGGGATGCTACACTTTTAGAGGTGGATTTACATCACTTGTACAAATCTAAAAGCCATCTACAACTGGGATACTTTCTGTAAAAAAAAAATTAAATTCAGTTGGGCAATTTTTGAGTCGTCATTGAAATGTTTTTCTAAGTTTAGTGGTATGATGTGATTATTTTTCACGTAGCTTTAACAATTTTTCAGTCATATCGCTACGATGTCTGCAGTGTGACAGTTTATAGTGATGTCTAGCACTGGAACATCATACGCAGACATGACGCATGATGTCCCACCCAGTCACATTATCCTGACACCAGACCAATCAGTCCTAACACTAACCTCTCTAAGTTTAGTAATGATGACCATATGTAATAGGAAATTGTATGGCATGTATATATCTGTGAGGTATTCATGCCAAAATGCATTGTCAAAATAGATCAAATTATGTTAAAGTTTTTGAGAAGATATCGTTTGAAAATTTGTTAGTTTGTAGTACAGACGAGTATATTTTACTGCCGATCATATAGGACAGACCAACACTGTTTTTCTCCAAACAAACCATTTAAAGGCTTTTCTATTTTTAGTAACGGTGGCCATATCTGATGAAAAGGTCTTCACGCAATCACACTTTCTACAAGCATTAACTTTCCGCTTGGATATAATCATGTCACACACCTAGCCTGTAACAACAGTGCTCAGCAGCTGAAATCTGCCATTGTTTGACTGGGATGGGGCGAAGTCGGCAATTAATCAATTACACTCAAGCTGGATAGCCGTGGTCATCAGATCACTATTAGGTGCAATCTGTTAATATTTGATTAGCATGTAACATTATGACGTATATGTAATTTACTTATTTGCTTGTTTTAGAAAAATATTTTTATTTTTATTACATGTTATTATATTGTAACTTTATTTACTGGATTTGAAAATTGTCCAGAAATTAAGTTCAGTTCTGTTTGACCTGACTGTTAATTTTGATAAGCAATCTATATTGAAACACTATATCGAGTTTCTGACCTTGATTCAAAACAAGTGACAGTTGTAGTAAACAACTGTTAAAAAAAATATTAAAATTCATTCTCATAGTAAGAATTGATGTTCTTCTGGGGCTTAACGCCATTTTTCAGCACACGAAAGGCTATACATGGTGGCCAGTATTAATAGTGGAGGAAGAAACCGGGAAATTCGTGGAAAGAACCTCCGACCCACGAGAAGCTGGAGAACGTGATAAACAACGGGTTTATTGTTACAAACTTTTGGTTTTCCCAGTGCGATAATTTTTTTACCCCCATTCGGGAGTCTGTTTTGCGTTTTAGTTGGGCTTATAACTCATGTTATCATAAGAATATGCCAGTCAGGCTCTGAAAATATGTAGTGACCAGTTTGAGTTGAGTTTTTATTTTATTGAATTTTCAAGTGATTATTTTCTCTGGAATACAAGTGCTCCTACAAAATTATTGGGTAAAGACAGTCAATGAATTTGTTTCCAAATCTGAATAATATTTTCTGTGATTCAACAAGAAACTGTTGACATATCAGTATGACGCAGACCACCAGAGACGTTGTCGCCTCCATTTTGAATCTTATTGGGACTCAAAATCAGATACATTTAGGACTTTTTAATAATACGACTTCTAGTTTATAATTCTTGGATTGTTTTTGGATCTGGTTCGTAAAACCGTAATTTCTTTTTCTTATCTTTACATTAGTTTTATAGGGAAACAAATCATTTGCTAATTTTTCCAAAACTTGTTGTCTTTACTCTTTTCTTGTTACTTTTTGTAAGAGCTTAGACTCATAATAACATTTACAACTACCCTGTGACAGCAGTGGATAGCAGGTCGTTACATATTCATTAATGCATCAAGTAATATATTATCATTATTTCAAATTCCAATGAGATTTATCATTATTTCGAATTCCACCAAGTTATTATCATAATTTCAAATTCCACCTAGTTTTTGTCATTATTTCAAATTTCACCAAGTTATTAACATTATTAAAAATAATATCTTTTACAGAATCAAGTTTTTAACATTATCAAAGATATCTTGTACAGAATAAGTACATCACAACAATGCAATATGGATGACATTTGAGTAACATTGTACAGGGCTTGTTGAACTATTTATGACAAAAGCAGGTAACCAACTAGGATTAGCCCCATTCATTAGTGTTTTTTGTAGCACAAGTGGATCCAATATGCCATAAAAATACAGAGATATAAAAATTAATAGGTAATTTGAGCACACTTCAACAACAAGAAACAAGAAAACACTCACATGATTCATATATTTTTGATAAAACTAAATACAAAAATTACAGATTTGTCTTTACCACAAAAATATATACTTGCCTAAAATTTTTTAAATTAAATATGAGATTACATATATTCATTCTCACTAGAAAAAGCAGAAAAAAACAACTAAGCTGTATCATCTGTCTGTCTGAATAAGATTTTAAAAAAACAGTATCGTGTCTGAATAAGACCCAAATAAACAGTATAGTGTCTGTCTGAATAAGGCCCAACTAAGCAGTATGTGTCTGAAAAAGACCCAAACAAACAGTATCTTTGTTTTTGTCTGAATAAGACCCAAATAAACAGTATAGTGTCTGTCTGAATAAGGCCCAACTAAGCAGTATGTGTCTGAAAAAGACCCAAACAAACAGTATAGTGTCTGTCTGAATAAGGCCCAACTAAGCAGTATGTGTCTGAAAAAGACCCAAACAAACAGTATCTTTGTTTTTGTCTGAATAAGACCCAAACAAACAGTATAGTGTCTGTCTGAATAAGGCCCAACTAAGCAGTATGTACTGAAAAAGACCCAAACAAACAGTATAGTGTCTGTCTGAATAAGACCCAACCAAGCAGTACGTGTCTGAAAAAGACCCAAACAAACAGTATCTTTGTTTTTGTCTGAAAAAGACCCAAACAAACAGTATAGTGTCTGTCTGAATAAGGCCCAACTAAGCAGTATGTGTCTGAAAAAGACCCAAACAAACAGTATCTTTGTTTTTGTCTGAATAAGACCCAAACAAACAGTATAGTGTCTGTCTGAATAAGGCCCAACTAAGCAGTATGTGTCTGAAAAAGACCCAAACAAACAGTATCTTTGTTTTTGTCTGAATAAGACCCAAATAATTAGCATCATATTTATGTCTGTCTGAATAAGACTCAAATAAACAGTATAATGCGTCTCTCCAATTAAGACCCAAACGCATGTCTGAGTGTCTGTTTCAATAAGACCCAATCTAGCAGTATATTTGTGCCTAAGAGCCAAATAGAGTTGCTTGTGCCTCTCTGAATAAGACCCAAATAAACAGTTCTTTGTGGCTGTCTGATGAAGAGCCAAATAAACAGTTTTTTTTCTGTCTGTCTGAATAAGGCTCATATAAACAATATCTTGTACCTGTCTGAACAAAACCCAAATAGTTTTTTGTGTCTGTCTTAATAAGACTCAAATAAGCAGTATATTTGTATCTGTCTGATTAAGACCCATATAAGCAGTATTTTGTGTCTGTCATAATAAGACTCAAATCAGCAGTATCTTGTGTCTCTCCGAATAAGACTCAAATGTGTCTGTCTAAATAAGACAGAAAAAAAGGTATCTTTGTGTCTGAATAAGACCCAATTTAGCAGTATCTTTGTGTCTGTGTAAATAAGACCCAAATAAAGTTGCGTGTGTGTCTGAACAAGACCCAAATAAGTTACATGTGTGTGTATGAAAAAAGACCCAAATAAAAGTTCTTGTGTTTCTGAATAAGACTCAAATAAGCAATATCTTGTATCTGTGTGAACAAGACCCGAATAAAGTTCTTTGTGTCTGTCTGAATAAGATCCAAAAAAACCAATATCGGGTCTGTCTGAATAAGACACCAATAAGCAGTATCTTGTGTCTGTCTGAATAAGACACCAATAAGCAGTATCTTGTGTCTGTCTGAATAAGACACCAATAAGCAGTATCTTGTGTCTGTCTGAATAAGACACCAATAAGCAGTATCTTGTGTCTGTCTGAATAAGACACCAATAAGCAGTATCTTGTGTCTGTCTGAATAAGACACCAATAAGCAGTATCTTGTGTCTGTCTGAATAAGACACCAATAAGCAGTATCTTGTGTCTGTCTGAATAAGACACCAATAAGCAGTATCTTGTGTCTGTCTGAATAAGACACCAATAAGCAGTATCTTGTCTGTCTGAATAAGACACCAATAAGCAGTATCTTGTGTCTGTCTGAATAAGACACCAATAAGCAGTATCTTGTGTCTGTCTGAATAAGACACCAATAAGCAGTATCTTGTGTCTGTCTGAATAAGACACCAATAAGCAGTATCTTGTGTCTGTCTGAATAAGACAATAAGATCCAAAGAAGCAGCATCTTGTGTCTGCTTGAATAAGATTGAAATGTGTCTGAATAAAACCCAAATAAACAGTTCTTTGTGTGTATCTGAATAAGACCCAAAAAAAACAATATATTGTGTCTGTCTGAAAAAGACACAAATAAGCCGTATCTTTGTGTCTGTCTCATTAAGACCCAAATAAGCAGTATCTTGTGTCTGTCTGAATAAGACCTAAATAAATAGTATCTTGTTCTGTCTGAATAAGACCTAACTAAATAGTATCTTGTGCCTGTCTGGATAAGAAACAAATAAACAGCATTTATACTTCTGTTTGAATGAGACCCAATCAAGCAGTATCTTGTGTCTGTCTTAATAAGATCAAACTGTGTCTGTCTGAATAAGACCCAAATAAAAGGTTTGTTGTGTCTGTTTGAATAAGACTCATATAATCTTTGTGTCTCTGAATAAAATCCAAATAAAGTTGCTTATGCCCATTCTGAATAAAACTCAAATAAACAATTCTTTGTGTCTGTTTGAATAAGACTCCCCCCTCCAATTTTGTTTGTGTGTCTGGCTGAATAAGACTCAAATAAGCAATTTATTGTGTCTGGCTGAATAAGACTCAAGCAATTTATTGTGTCTGGCTGAATAAGACTCAAGCAATTTATTGTGTATGGCTGAATAAGACTCAAATAAGCAATTTATTGTGTCTGGCTGAATAAGACTCAAGCAATTTATTGTGTATGGCTGAATAAGACTCAAGCAATTTATTGTTTATGGCTGAATAAGACTCAAGCAATTTATTGTGTATGGCTGAATAAGACTCAAGCAATTTATTGTGTATGGCTGAATAAGACTCAAGCAATTTATTGTGTCTGGCTGAATAAGACTCAAGCAATTTATTGTGTATGGCTGAATAAGACTCAAATACAGTTCTTTGTGTCTGTATGAATAGAACCCAAATAAACAGTTATTTATGTCTGACTGAACAAGATTCCAAAAACCATATATTGTGCCTGTCCTAATAAGACTCAATTAAGTAGTATATTGTGTATGTCTGAATAAGACCCAAATAATTAGTATCCTGTGTCTATCTGAATAAGACTCAAAAAAGCAATTTCTTGTGTCTGCCTAAATAAGACTCAAATCAAGTTCTTTGTGTCTGTCTGAATAAGACCCAAAAAAAACAGTTATTTATGTCTGACTGAATAAGAAATAAAAACACAATATATTGTGCCTGTCTGAATAAGACCCAAATAGGCAGTATCCTGTATCTATCTGAATAAGACCTAAATAAAGAGTGCTTTGAGTCACTCTGAATACAACCCAAATAAGCAATATCTTTGTGTCCATTTGAATAAGACCCAAATAAAATTCTTTGTATCTGTCTGAAATTGACTCAAATAAGCAGTATGTATATCTGACATAAACAAACAATATCTTTGTGTCTGTTTGTATATGGCATGACAAAAGAACCTGAACCTGTAATAACCTTTTGTGTGGAGTTCTCTATTTTCCTCCACACTTTTGACTTCATATTCCTGTTTATGTGTTAACAAACACAGTTCACCTTGCTATTTTGTGTTCAGATGTGTATTTTCCTCCACACTTTTCACTCCATTTACTGTTTGTTCATGGTTTAACAAGAAGATTCACCCATAACCATAACAGTTTGTGAAAAGGTCTGCATGGAGTCAAAATGAAAGGAAACAAGCAAACATTTTAAATTTAGCAGAATGTCTACATACATACTGAAATATGCGGAACATGCTTTTGAAAGCTGGCAAAATAAAAAGCATTTTTGTTTTACATGTTTAAAAATAAAGGCTCCAAAATTCTATTTTAATGTAGCCCTTTTAACACCTTAACTTCTCTTGGCAAGAGATGCAAAGAAATGAGATAGGGAAGTGAAAGCTGTACTTTGATGTGAATGTTATCTGGCATGTCACAAGTTTCTCACATGTCAAGACTAAAACATTACAGAAGAATCTATATCATTTTTATGGCTTAGATAAAGTGTGTGTGTGTTTGTGTGTGTGTGTTAATTTTCTGGGGTTTATTATCGCAAATTTAAACTGCAATTTTTTAAAGCAGTTTTGTCTTATAAAACGACTATTCAACAGGATGCACTTATCAAACATTCCTGGAGCGTGTGAACAACTACATAATATAATAAGGTATTTAGCTTTTGAAACAGATAGCTCTATTCAAGTAATAATTTCTTAAGCATTCGTCTCTGATTACACTTATGGAAGTCATCTCAGACTGAACATTTTTGTTTGTTCTTTATCAACATTGTCATCATCCCTAGAGAAAAACTGTTCAGTGTTCTATCACATCCACCTCAATCAAGTTGGTGTGGACTTTGAAATTTTCAGTGTTTTAACAGTCTCCTAAATCAAGCTGGTGCATGCTTTTGAAATTTTCAGTGTTTTAACATTCTCCTAAATCAAGCTAGTGTCGGTTTTACAATTTTCAGTGTTCAATCACACCCACAAAAATCAAGGAGGTGCATGCTTTTGAAATTTTCAGTGTTCAATCATATCCACAAAATCAAGCTGGTGCATGCTACACTATGTTTTAAGGAACAAAAGTAATAAGGCAAAATATATCAACTATGAACTTCTACAGCAATAAAATTCTACAATAAAGAGATACACCAAAATGAAACATGCTGTTTCACCTGCACTACAGAGGCATATTGCAAAATTCACTGCAAAATTGAGTTGAAAATTAAGTCACAGTGACTTCCTTTTTGTCTGTAAAAATGAGTACCCTCTATAATGAATAAAACCATGTACATACAACTGATGTGATTTTACTGTTTCCAATTTTTCTAATTTTTCAAGTAGTCACATTTGATTACCATCCACATTTAAAGAAATTCCTCCATTCTGCAATCTAAAAAAAATACAAGCAGAATCTTTAACACCCACCCCCGCAATATCCCTATGAACATTAATCCCTTTAATTCTCAGGTCAGTTATGGTTCATGTTATTAGTGATACAAGGTATGTGTATTTATGTAAATTATTTAAAGGGTTATTTAGTTCTTTGAATGAACTTTTGATGTTGAAAATGTCAGTGATATTAGAGACAGATAGCAGATTAGGTGACTAATTAGCAATATTAATTTGTTTCTAGATTGATTATCTCTTCCAGGCCACTTTACTTAAAGTATATTTACTTCACATTACATGGTGCTGCTGAAGCTGAAAATGAGTATGAATATCATCAGAGATGTAGCAAGCATTCAAATGTTAACAAATCAACTATCAGACAAATAGATATTGAGAATTAAAGGTCTAGATTAACACAGGAATGGTAATGATAAATTTGTAGCTTAACAATTTGTTTGCTTACTCAACCTGCTAATTTCCCAATGTAGTTGCCAATGCCTGAGAAACTGAGCCAAATGCAAACACTTACTGCAGACACCTATGCCAACACTTACTGCAGACACCTATGCCAATGCTTGCTGCAGATACCTATGCTAACACTTACTGCAGACACCTATGCCAACACTTACTGCAGACACCTATGCCAATGCTTGCTGCAGATACCTATGCTAACACTTACTGCAGACACCTATGCCAACACTTACTGCAGACACCTATGTCAATGCTTGTTGCAGATACCTATGCTAAGACTTACTGCAGACACCTATGCCAACACTTACTGCAGACACCTATGCCAACACTTACTGCAGACACCTATGCTAACACTTACTGCAGACACCTATGCCAACACTTACTGCAGATACCTATGCCAACACTTACTGCAGACACCTATGCTAACACTTACTGCAGCCACTATGCCAACACTTACTGCAGACACCTATGCTAAGACTTACTGCAGACACCTATGCCAATGCTTACTGCAGACACCTATGCCAATGCTTACTGCAGACACCTATGCTAACACTGCAGCCACCTATGCCAATGCTTGCTGCAGATACCTATGCTAACACTTACTGCAGACACCTATGCCAACACTTACTGCAGATACCTATGCTAAGACTTACTGCAGACACCTATGCCAACACTTACTGCAGCCACCTATGCCAATGCTTACTGCAGACACCTATGCTAACACTGCAGCCACCTATGCCAATGCTTGCTGCAGACACCTATGCCAACACTTACTGCAGATACCTATGCTAACACTTACTGCAGACACCTATGCCAACACTACAACACTAATGTCTTGCAGGCAAATCAAAACACCTGCTGCTCAGTGAAGCCCATTCATAATATATAATTTGACCATTACAATAAAATCTTTTTGAAAACTGTAAAAGTACATTTTATATTTATATATATAGCATGCATGCTGTTTCACTGATAATCCATGGGACATATACATATTTTATTAAAAGGAAACAAGGCTTGTCAAGTGTCCCCTTACTGAAAAATTTAAGAGTTGTACATGTATATAATAAGTAATGCATAATATTATATATATATATATATATATATATATATATATATATATATGCAATAAACATAAAGTGGCAATGAAAAGTGCAAAACTAGTAACTAACTAGCCTGAGCCCTTTTGACTCTTAATGAGTCTTTTTCAAAGGCAAATACAAAACATATACAAAACAAACACAAAAAATGTTGTGTTTGTAAAACTCTACATGGATGTCTCCACATGAGTTAAACCTATCGATACATTGTCTCAACCAGCCTGTATAGACTTGTTGCAAATACTGTACAGTCAGAATCCCACGGCACAGATTTTTGTTCAAAAGTACTCAAGGATGACACAATCTAATGTGGCAAACATTTTAATGAAATTTACCCCTAACAAGAGGTCAGATGATTGATGCTTAGAAAAAAATCATACTGTAGTATTTGCACACCATTCAATTTCTTTGTAACACCCTTGCAGTTTTAAATAAACAAAATACATCAAGAATATAAAATGTGCACAAAACTTAGTCATTAAATTCATAAATGTTTAATTTCTAACCTGACTGAAGATGTGTGAATTCTTTTACATTTGCTGAGTTCTCAACTCAAAACACTGACATTTGTTCCATGTAATAAGTAATTAATCCAATTATCCTTACTGTTGTTTGTTTCATAGATGTCACTTTGATCATTACTGGATGTAATTACCACTGATAATTATCAAGACCACAAAAACTGCAGAGAAGCAGTATTGTTCAGCTCAAGTCTGCATGACATCCTGCTCCATAAGTAAAAATGGTGTTAATCTTTCTGCCTTATAGATGATATGTACTTAACAAGGCACCAAAGGAAAAAAAAATTTGCTTTCTTTGTAAACAGAGATTCTTATGTGATAACTACAATTTGCCAATTAAGTAAGTTTGTGTGTGTGATTCAGATTTTTATCAGAGCTTCAAAAATAATTTCAGTCAAATTGCAACAATGTCTGCAGTGTGGTAGTTGATAATAATGACTAACAATAAGGCATCATGCTGCAGACATGTAGCACCATATCCCACCCAATCACATTATCCTGACATCAGGTCAATGAATCATAACACTAACATTTTAATGCTGAGTGCCAAGCAATGCAGCAGCTAGCATCATTTTGACAAGTCTTTGATATGACTCTGCTGGGGTTTGAACCCACAACCTCATGCATATGAAGTAAATCTCAAATAAGGAATAAGTTGTTGTAAAAAGTATAAGATGTCAGCAGACATTCTCAGTTTAGAATGAAAAGTGAAAGCAATTCTACTGAAAAAAGGAGAGTCCCTTGATCTCTACAGAGAAATTTGATTCCAGAAAACTTCAAATAAACAACACCAATATATATTCAACTGCTGTGAGTGGGAAAACAAATCAATAAATATACAGGAAAAGTTACAGCCTGATGTCTGTGCTCAGATTTCACCGAGATTTATTTGGTAAGTAATAATTTAAAAAATAACATTGATAATAGTTTAATCACATCTATGTGATCCCCCTCTAGAAATGACACTCTCTCATAAGGTCACTTTCGTTTTTCTGAATGGGTGGCCCTATCAAAAGGGGACTACCATTTATCAAATTACTTTAGACTGAACTGACACTTTAAAAGCCATGTTATATTACACTCTCACACACACACACACACACATAAATATATACATACAAATACATACAAATAAAATCATGCTCTCATAAAATGCATAACATCCAAATTCATTTAAAATGACTTCCACTGCATCTTGCTAAAGAGATTATTCTTGAACAGTCTTATTACTACACAACTTTGCTGAAATGAATATTCTGGATTTGCAACAGTAAATATAAATGAAGAATGGAATGTGTATGTAAAGGGTTCCATGGTTCACACAAATATGTCTAAAGGCCAGGATATTGGGTGGACATAAACCGCTGTAATGGAGATAAGGCTTCTACCTCATGATATCAAGTGAAAAACTTACATATAAAGTGGTCCCTGATCTTGTGGAGTTGGACATAATCTTTCAAGTCATCATGACGAAAAACTTCTCTACTGCACGTATCACGCCTGGCATGTGCAACACGTGCATATTCTTTACCTGCAAAAACATGACTATACATCAATCATGATGGAGAAAAAAATAACCTTGAAGAAGATAGGTAGGTACTCAAGATTTACATGCTGACTTAGCAAAGGCATTAAGACAGAAGTTATCGCAAGAATGAAAATGTAAATAAACATAAACTGAGCCAAGGATGTAGATTATTCAACTGGCGTGGACAACTAACTCCCTTTCTAGACTTCTTGAATAAAAATATAAGTCATGTATAAAATCAACTGGTAGATAGTGGGAAGGCATCACATATCACGCAGAAAAGTCTCAAAATTGATAAGACTGAATGGTTTAAGATTGTTACACATTACAAGAAAAACTTTGTTGCATTTATCTAATTTTTTAAAATAGCCCAAAACAAAACAAGTTCCCAAGAAAATGGTGTTGATTGGAATCAGACTTGTTGAAATTAATATTTATTTATCTTAAAATAAGAACTGTGTAATTTATTTGTGTCAGGTTAAGTAAAAGCAACAAGAAAATATCTAGCATTTTAAATTTTTGTGCAATTTATTCTTTATATAATATAGATCACAGATACAAATCATAAACTTCCCTGTCACATTTAAGTTAAATGAATAATGTGTGAGCAAAATTATCTGTTTATTTGTCTACAATGGCTCATTTCCTCTCTTTCAGAAATAAGAATCTAAAAAGAAAAATAAAACTAATCTATTTAGAACATGAAGTATGACATAGGCACCTGAGATTGCCCATGTGTAGACAAACATCTTAAAAAAACTGATGGTCACAAAATCTGGCATAGACAGATAATTTGCATTCTGGGAAATATTCTTTCAATGCAGTTAATTGCAAATGTTACAAAAACTACTATTTCAAGGTTTATCTCTTTTTGATATCATTATTCACATTTAATGGCAATATCAGCATTATTCAAGCAATAAAATGTTTTTTAGGCAAGGATGCTTGCCATTATTGCAGTCTCTATCGAGTGATTATTAAGAAATAACTTTTAAATATTTTTCTATCTTTCAGTAACTTGGCCACATGTGTGTGGATCAGCATCATTATGAAAGCAACTAATGCCAGGATGCTATGTCAAGATAAATGTGAGAGTCCTTCATGCCCAAATGCTACATAAATAGTCCTTCATGCCAGGATGCTATGTCAAGATAAATGTGAGAGCCCTTCATGCCCAAATGCTATGTAAATAGTCCTTCATGCCTGGATGCTATGGTAAAATTAAATATGAAAGCCCTTCATGTAAGGATGCTTTGGTAAAATTAAATATGAAAACCCTTCATGTAAGGATGCTATGGTAAAATTAAACGTGAAAACCCTTCTTACCTGGATACTATGGTAAAATTAAATGTGAAAACACTTCGTGCCTGGATACTATGGTAAAATTAAATGTGAAAACCCTTCATGCCTGGATACTATGGTAAAATTAAATGTGAAAACCCTTCATGTAAAGATACTTTGGTAAAATTAAATGTGAAAGCCCTTCATGTAAGGATGCTATGGTAAAATTAAATGTGAAAACCATTCATGTAAGGAAGCTATGGTAAAATTAAATGTGAAAGCCCTTCATGCCTGGATACTATTGTAAAATTAAATGTGAAAGCCCTTCATGTAATGATACTATGGTAAAATTAAATGTGAAAGCTTTTCATGTAAGGATGCTTTGGTAAAATTAAATATGAAAGCCCTTCATGTAAGGATGCTATGGTAAAATTAAATGTGAAAGCCCTTCAAGCTAGGGTGCTAGCATTTTTGCTGAGTGCTTTTCAATAAGTTGTTGTTTTGATGTAATTTCATTTTCATATGTGACAGTGGTGATGTACAACATGCAACTCCTTGAAAATGCCAGATAACTGTCGATCAAACCAATTTTTGTTTGGCATTTTTTGAAAAGCCATTATTCTGCTTATAGTAATGACAGCCAATCTTGATTTTGTACAAATTCTTAGAGTGCCCTTCATACAAAAATGCTTCATCATAGTCAATTCTATGTCTTTAATGAAAAGGTTGTTTAAACATCTATTTATTTTTAGTAATGGCAGTCAAAATTGAGGAAAGTGGCATCATTTGCAAAATTTTAAAAACTCGTCATGCCAACCATTTTCTATACAATTTAGCTAAATTGTCTAGAGAGGACTTTTAAAAGTCCTCTAAAGTTTTTGTTTCATTTTAGTAACAGCAGCCATATCTGATGGTGAACTGGCAAAATTTAAATAAACTTGAGAAAAAATGACACCAAGATGCCCCACCTGTGAAATATGATTTTGCTGACCAGTTTTGGAGATGAAAGCATTCATGGGCGATGAACAAATGCATGATGGCCAAAGGACCATTCATCAAAATTTTGTTGGTTTTCAGCTGTATGCTTTAAAAACTGCTACTGTTTACCATCACAAAAACCCAACATTTTTCACTGAATGATCTACCCACCCATCCCTTACACATAAGACAGTGATCAAGGGGTTAGAATACAAAATCTTGTCACATACATTATCTGTCTTCATGTTGTAGTGGGATATATCAATTTCAATCAGAATAAATCTGTAGTTGAAATTTGTGTAACATTAGACACACGAGCTCCAGATATACATGCAATCAATGGCAACACAAAAACATAATTTCTGAAGTGCTACTTCAAAGATAGCAAAAACCAAAAATGTGTTATGTCAAACTGGTTTCTTCTACCTCTGTCAAATATCCATGACCTGCCCCATTTGAATAAAATATAATAATGTGATTGTAAATGAAAACTTATGCACTAACCAACCAGAGTGGTTCATTCATTAGTTCACAAGGTTTTACAGAAAAGATTTCCATGAAGTCTATTAGTGAACTAGTAATAGAAACACCTGCCATACAAGCAGAAAATATAGATTTCAAAGTAGTCATGTATTAAAATTTCCAGATGTCACTACACACTTCATTTTAACTGTACCCAGTTGGCATATTGTACCGCACAGTATTGTATTGTTGCCTACCACAAAACATTTTACAAATCAGAATTAAATTTAAAATTCAACTGTGTAAAGATATTAATTTTTTATTGTCAATTTCATATAACATCCATTTATTAAATGTGATAATACAATAATATCAAATATTTTTATGCATCTATTTTCTCATGCATTGAACTTGTGTACTGTGGGTCAATAGGTCACCCCTATGTCCTCATTAACATATTCACCTTAATGCGCAGTATTTGGATAATTAAACACTCATTGTGCAGTACAATTATAACTTCTTTCTTGGTTTTTCTTTGGCTTTTCTAAGAGTGGCATGCCAGCCAGATTCTTAGATAATTATTCACATAAAAGAGTACAACAACTTTATATAGACTGAGAAAAAGCAATACCTGAGGAATCCCAAGTTTTGAATGTAGTAACTAACTTGCAAGGGTGCAAGGTTATTTTAATTTAGTTGCAAAAAAATTGGGTGAGAAAAATAATCAATGTCAGTGTTTGTACCAAGACAAGTAAATCACCATTATGGGGTTACATTGTTTGTCTCCCCATAAGATTTCTTTGTCTTAGTACTGATGGTTACAACACAAGCTAAATTAAAATTATTTTCATGGATGACCATGGCAAATTACCAGGTCTTTCATTATATGTTTACTGACCCAACCCCTCACTAGTCACGCATGATAAATGTTCTCATCCAAAGAATGTCCGTACAAAGTTTTAATAAAATATATTTTAAAATACCTCTGTAATTGCAACTTCACATCTCTAATCTTTCACCCCATCCAGTGTTCCAAACTTATACCTCTCACACAGAAATAACCTAGGTACTAAGTTTGTGATGAATTTCCAACAATCAGTATTTCTTTCTAAGGTGGTGATGGACAGCTAGACAACAGACTGTTGGGTGGTGATGGACAGCTAGACAGGCAGACTGTGGGGGTGGGGATAATATCCCAAATGTTGTTGACAAAGGTGAGGGAATAACAAATCCGTTTTCTCCTTATAAGCTCAAAGTTCAATAGTTTTTTGAGGCTAAGTCAATGCAACAATATACCAAAAAATTTTATACTTCTAAACATAGAAAAAATGTAAAATACCAAGAATTTGAACCTGCTGTGTACCTTAATCATAAGGCTAACAAATAAAATTTATTCAGAGAAACAGAATGAGTAATATGTCAAATTCGACATTTGTGGCGAGTCATAAAGATAACTCTGGTAATTCTCTTTTAAGAGATGTATTTATTATCGTAAATTTTAAATAGTTCATTAAAAAAAGGGGAAAAACAACCCTTGCTATCAATTTCAAAATGAAACTAATTAAGAAAAATTTCAACATGGGTGTATGTGCTGCCCTTGTTCTACAAGCTGGTAACACCGCTGAAGTTAAAAATATATAAAGGAATAAATTATGTCTTCTAAAGGAAACACATGCCTTGAACCAAATATAACTTACCATTTATGTTATCAACTTCAATGACACCTGGTGAAAAACAACGCTGTAACTTTTTTGCAAGTTCTCCTTCAATCTGATGTGTCAGTGTAATCTCAGGCAGAAGACGATAGGAAGCTGTCGCTGAAAAACATTGATGATTACACATTACTATCTTTGGAGTTAAAACAGCACTACATCAAGTAATCAGGCATGTGAGTTGCCATGGTTTTCTGATTATGTATAGCTGTTGGACATTATACAACATATAATATGGCTTAATAAAATCACTCTTCTCTTGCATGTTACCCAGTTTCATTTGCTGGAATACAGTACATGTATCCACAAAACCTACTGAACATGAAACATAATTGAAAAGTCCCACAATGCTGACATTCTGAAAGTGTCCTCAAATTTAATTTGGGACTTTCAAGTCACTGATTGCTCTGAGAGGCTGAATTACAAAAACACAAAATTTGAATCTGACACAAAATCAAACCTCAATGACACACATTAAATCTGACACCCAACTGGATTTCTTTGACACAGAACCTAAATATGATATACAAATGAATGTCAGTCACACAGAATTTGAATTGACATATAAATGAATTTCAATGACAGAGAAATTGCATCTTTCACACAAATGAATTTCATTGACATAAAATCTGAATTTGTCACACAAATGAATATGGTATGTAACTTAAATTTGTCATAGATGAATTTAATGGAATTTGAATTTGACAAAACTGGATTTCAATGACATCATTTCAGACAACTGGGTTTCAAATGCACATAATATGAATTTGTGTACAACTAAATTTCAATGATGATGAATTTCAATTTTACACAGACTTTGATTTCAATAGCATACAATTTGAATTTAACGCAACTGAATTTAACTGTACATATATTGAATATTACATAAAATTTCAATAACAGAACTTGAATTTGACACAAAACAGAAAATTTAATATGACACACAAATGAATTTCAAGGGCAAATATATACCATTAGATCAATATTGAACATTGTAGTATAAGCTTTAGTTTAGATTTGGTGCTTAGAAGTTTTGCACAAATTGGACCATGTTTGACTTTTTGTGCCTTGCAACAAACTGCATTCTACAATCCACAAGTACATGTACCAAACCTTCTGAATGCCTGCTGACACACATGTAACTCTACTGGTACTATATTTTAAAAAAGTATAAACCAATACTCTGAGACACAATTTAATATACTAGTACACTATTACTAAAATATATTTGTAGCTGGAAACATTTACATTGTCTTTATCATTCACTTAAAGAAAACAATGTTGAGATTGGTCAATTCAAAATAATGCCACTCCCCCATATGTAATATTTTGTTAATGCATGTAATGATTTTGAGATTTTAATGTTGTAGACAAGAGAAGACAATATGCTGGTGTAAAAATTTTCACCCATATGGAAGCTTTAATCCTGGGTGAAAATTACATGATATGATTTGTCCCTTGTTTGATTATATTATTTGTGAAAGTTGAGGAAATATATGTTTCTGATGTATAAAAAATGTGGAAAAACCCAAAACATTGTGGAATAAAAAAGGACAACAAAGTTATTCATATGTATTTGAATAATGTGTTTGTCTGTCTGTGTGTGTGTGTGTGCCCAACAAATCAAACCCAACTGAATAGCAATAAATGGTTTGATTACTGATTTCCTGGCTTATGTGAGAACTTGCTGATATGTACAGTTTGTGAATTTGCTGGTGAGTAATTTACTGATCTTTTGATAAGAAAAATTGGACTATGTAGGGACTTTTAATTTACCAATTGTCTGATAATATAAATGGACTATGTGTGGACCAGCTGGTAATTGACCACTCTTCTGATAACATAAAATGGGCTGTGTGAAGACTTGGTGGTGAGTAATTTACTGATCTTTTGATAGGAAAAAATTGACTGTGTGGACCAGCTGGTAATTGACCACTCTTCTGATAAAATGGGCTGTGTGAAGACATGCTGGTGAGTAATGTATCATATGCTGATAATATAAAATGGGCTGTGTGAAGACTTGCTGGTAAGTAATGTATCATATGCTGATAATATAAAATGGGTTGTGTGAAGACTTGCTGGTAAGTAATGTATCATATGCTGATAATATAAAATGGGCTGTGGAAAGACTTGCTGGTGAGTAATGTACCATATGTATACATACCATATGTATACACTGAATGTATGTGGCAGCTCAGGTCAATATATGTCTGTCTCAAAATCATAGGGTCACAAGATTGATATCAACCTAGACCAGACCAGGTCAGCTAATCTGTGTATCTTTGAGAAGGGCTCCTATTGCCTCAACATCATTTAGCCAATAATGTCCTTAAAATGCCATTTAATTCAACATCATATAGCCAATGATGTCTTTAAAATGCCATTCAATTCAACATCATGTAGCCATTGTCTTTAAAATGCTATTCAATTAAACATCATTTAGCCAATGATGTCTTTAAAATGCCATTCAACTCAACATCATTTAGCCAATGATGACTTTAAAATGCCATTCAATTCAACATCATATAGCCAATAATGTCTTTAAAATGTTATTCAATTCAACATCATTTAGCCAATGTCTTTAAAATGCCATTCAATTCAACATCATACAGCCAATGATGTCTTTAAAATGCCATTCAATTCAACATCATTTAGCCAATGATATCTTTAAAATGCCATTCAATTCAACATCATATAGCCAATAATGTCTTTAAAATGTTATTCAATTCAACATCATTTAGCCAATGTCTTTAAAATGCCATTCAATTCAACACCATATAGCAAATAATGTCTTTAAAATGCCATTCAATTCAACATCATTTAGCCAATGATATCTTTAAAATGCCATTCAATTCAACATCATATAGCCATTCAAGTCAACATCCGTTAGCCATTAATGTCTTTAAAATGCCATTCAATTCAACATCATTTAGCCAATGATATCTTTAAAATGCCATTCAATTCAACATTTAGCCAACAATGTCTTTAAAATGCCATTTAATTCAACATCATTTAGCTATTAATGTCTTTAAAATGGCATTCAAATCAACATCATTTAGCCAATAATGTCTTTAAAATGCCATTTAATTCAACATCATTTAGCCAATGATATCTTTAAAATGCCATTCAATTCAACATTTAGCCACTAATGTCTTTAAAATGCCATTCAATTCAACATCATTTAGCCATTAATGTCTTTAAAATGCAATTCAATTCAACATCATTTAGCCATTAATGTCTTTAAAATGCCATTTAATTCAACATCATATAGCCAATAATGTCTTTAAAATGCCATTCAATTCAACATCATTTAGCCAATGATGTTTTTAAAATACCATTCAATTCAATATTTAGCCAATAATGTCTTTAAAATGCAATTCAATTCAACATCATTTAGCCATTAATGTCTTTAAAATGCCATTTAATTCAACATCATATAGCCAATAATGTCTTTAAAATGCCATTCAATTCAACATCATTTAGCCAATGATGTCTTTAAAATGCCATTCAATTCAACATTTAGCCAATATTGTCTTTAAAATGCCATTCAATTCAACATCATTTAGCCAATGTCTTTAAAATGTCATTCAATTCAACATCAGTTAGCCATTAATATCTTTAAAATGCCATTCAATTCAACATCATTTAGCCAGTAATGTCTTTAAAATGCCATTCAATTCAACATCATTTAGCCAATGATATCTTTAAAATGCCATTCAATTCAACATCATTTAGCCATTCAATTTAACATCATTTAGCCATTATTGTCTTTAAAATGCCATTCAATTCAACATCATTTAGCCATTAATGTCTTTAAAATGCCATTCAATTCAACATCATTTAGCCAATAATGTCTTTAAAATGCCATTTAATTCAACATCATATAGCCAATAATGTCTTTAAAATGCCATTCAATTCAACATCATTTAGCCAATGATGTCTTTAAAATGCCATTCAATTCAACATTTAGCCAATAATGTCTTTAAAATGCCATTCAATTCAACATCATTTAGCCAATGTCTTTAAAATGCCATTCAATTCAACATCAGTTAGCCATTAATGTCTTTAAAATGCCATTCTATTCAACATCATTTAGCCAATAATGTCTTTAAAATGCCATTCAATTCAACATCATATAGCCAATATTGTCTTTAAAATGCCATTCAATTCAACATCATATAACCAAAAATGTCTTTAAAATGCCATTCAATTCAACATCATTTAGCCATTCAATTCAACATCATTTAGCCATTAATGTCTTTAAAATGCCATTCAATTCAACATCATTAAGCCAATGTTTTTAAAATGCCATTGAATTCAACATCATTTAGCCAATAATGTCTTTAAAATGCCATTCAATGCAACAAAAGATGTAAATATTGAGCACGTTCTTGTATAGATGTTAAAAATGTACAAATACCTTTAACAAAAGTTATGCTGAACAGCCTTAGATCGCAACTCTTAAACTGGATGAAAGAAAAGATGTTACTCTCAATCAAGATGTATGAGACAGGAAGAGTAGGAGAGTGGGGCAAAATCTGAGACAGGGAGAGTAGACTGGGGCAAAATCTGAGACAAGGAGATTAGTAGAGGATGGCGACATCTGAGATGGAGAAAAGGAGAGAGGGCTAAATGGATAGATATTGCTTTGGATAATTATGTCTGAGATAGGAAGAGTAGGAGAGTGGGGATAAATCTGCAATAGGGAAAGTAGGAGAGTAGGGCTAATGATGTCTCAGATAGGGAAAGTAAGGCTCAATGGACAGATATAGCGGGTTTTTTTTCTCAATAATTCAAAGACTGAGATGTGAACATTATTCATCCAGGTCTTATAAACTGTCAGTCTAACAGTTCTGTTTGGAGTTTTGATGCCTGCACATCTAGTTGATAATGATGTTACTATGTCATATTTAATCTATCTGATATAAAAACCATTTTAGTTTCTTTTTTGCAATATTACTATGTCATATTTAATCTATCTGATATAAAAACCATTTTAGTTTCTTTTTTGCAATATTACTATGTCATATTTAATCTATCTGATATAAAAACCATTTTAGTTTCTTTTTTGCAATGTCAATATGCCATATTTAATCTGTTTGATGTAATACCTTTTTTGCTTTGACTAATCTAAATATCCAAGATACCATTGCTTAGTGTCTTATACATGTAGAAGCTTTTGATAATGATAATCAACAATGTAGTCTCTCCCAAGATATGAAACATAACTGACAAAGTAAAATTGGTTCAGGGAAATTTTTTTTTAATTACATGTATATTTATGTTCTAAAATATGTAACAGTTAATCAAACTAATGAAATTTTTCAAAATTTTGCATAAAAGAATCATACAATATATTAAAAGAACTTGATTCAAGGCACTCAGATTTGTTGTTAAGATTTATACATATCATAAGTACTCGCTTATATGTCCAGTCCAAATGCAAACAGCATAGACCCTGACATGCTGTAGGATTAATATGCCAGCAAATTGGGATTTGTTTTTTGATGTTCTTTGTTCCACTAATTAATCCACACAAACAGTATAGACCCTGATCTGATAGTGGACTATGCAACACAAGTTTGCAGTTGGAGTGGAGTTATAAACAAGACCACTAAGCTGTTAGAGAATCCACCTTGGATACAGGAGGTTGCAAGTTTGAACCCTGGCTTAGTCAGCATTAAGAGGCTAGTGTTAAGACAATGTGACTGGGTGGGGGACATCATACTACATGTCTGAGGAATGATACCCATGTACTAGATAGACATCAGATAGACATCACTGCCACACTATAGGCATTGTAGCAATATGATTGGAAAATTGTTAAAACCAAAACAAAAAATCCAAATCTCTCTCTCTCTCTCTCTCTCTCTCTCTCTCTCTCTCTCTCTCTCTCTCTCTCACACACACACACACACATACACACAAAAGCAAGTATAAATAGTATGTGTAATACTTCTGTAACAAGAAATTTCAAAATACAGAGAATGCAAATTCCTCATAGCCCCAAGGAATAGTGCCTAAAGCAGTTGAAATATGCATGGTACATTGGGAACACACTGTAATGCTAGTACTAGCTTGTGAGCCTGTGAGAAGTGCATAACATGTAATGGAGTGAAATTTCTATACAAACTGATCTTATCTTTTGTATTATTTTAAATACATGAAACACACATCTGATACTTTATGAAGTCATAGCCATAATACTGTGAAGGTTTTATTATGATCAATAACAGTCAAAAATATTAACAAGTTTGCAGTTCTTAGAAACTATTTCCTCCTTCCTCCTCTTCAATGTGACAGATTATGAAGTTATTCTCTTCTGCCTTTTCAATTGTGATAGGTGTATGAAAAGATTCCCTACTTTCCCTTCCCTTGTGATAGGTGTATGAAATAATTCCCTGCTTTCCCTTGTGATAGGTGTATGAAAAGATTCCCTACTTTCACTTACCTTGTGATAGATGTATGACATAATTCCCTACCTTTCCTTCCCTTTTGATAGGTGAGGTGTATGACAAGATTCCCTACTTTCCATTCCAGTGATAGGTGTATAACATAATTCCCTACTTTCCATTCACCTGAGATAGGTATATGAAATGATTCCCTACTTTCTCTTTACTTTGGATAGGTGCATGAAATAATTCCCTACTTTGCTACCCTTGTGATAGGTGTATGAAAAGATTCCCTACTTTCCCTTCCCTTGTAATAGGTGTATGACCTAATTCCCTACTTTCCCTTCCCTTGTGATTGGTATATGACATAATTCCCTACTTTCTCTTCCCTTGTGATAGGTATATGACATAATTCCCTACTTTCTCTTCCCTTGTGATAGGTGTATGAAAAGATTCCCTACTTTCCCTTCCCTTGTAATAGGTATATGACCTAATTCCCTACTTTCCCTTCCCTTGTGATAGGTATATGACATAATTCCCTACTTTCTCTTCCCTTGTGATAGGTGTATGAAAATAGTGTACTACTGCAAAGATGATTTCAGCAATAAAATTTGGGTCTGTCCATAGAATTGGGAATTTTGCAGCTGGAAATAATAATTTCTGGAAACTTGTTGACACACAAAAACTACTGATTTTTAAACTTCATTGCTGATGCTGGAATTCTTTTTGGTTTTCTTTTTATAGCAGATAAACATCAGACTTCTAAAAATCTGTTATATTGCAAAACAGTGAATACATTTAGTCATTTTAGTTGAATTACCTTATCATTTCATATCAGCTACAATTTATGAATTACATAATACTATTAAGTTATATTGAAACTAAGTATTCAGTCCTTAATTAACTGTAGATTTCATGAGTTCATCAAATTCCACCCATGACATTCAAGAGTTAGTAAATGAAATACAGGCTTTCAAACTGCTAATGTGTTCACCAGCATAGGTAATATCATACCAATTGCATTAACTGATAGATAATTTAGCTCCCTTTGAAGCTCTTCCACTCAAAGTAATGGCTGCATCATAAAAAATATAGCATGCATCACAGTCCTACCTTAGTACTGTACCTCCAACTCAGTCAGAACTTAAGCATATTTTCATGCACTTTTAAGTGTATTTTACCACTGCATATACTTCCCATAACTTGCTCAGCATCAGTTGAAAAGAACTCTTGCAAGTGAATTATGATTACTGTTATAATTATTATTATTATCATTATTATTATTATTATTACTATTATTATTATTATTATTATTATTATTATTATTATTATTATTATTATTATTACCATTCTGCTGGCAAAGTGGCTAGAGTGTGTGACTCATGTGTAAGGTTGCAGGTTTGAACCCTGGCCAAGTCATAACAAAGACTTATAAAAAAATGGTACAAACAGCTGTCTCACTAGGTGCTCAGCATTAAGAGGCTAGTGTTAGGACTGGTCGGCCTGGTGCCAGGATAATGTCACTGGGTAGGACATGATGCTACTTGTCTGTTACATGCTGCCCCAGTGCTACGCATCAGTATAGACTGCCACATTGCAGACATTGTAGCAATATCAATGAAATTCTTTTAATGCTGTGTTAAAAATCCAAACCACACCACATAAATTATTATGATGATGATGATGATGATGATTATTATTATTATTATTATTATTATAATAAAAGTTTTGCAAAAGCTGCTTCTGAGTCTGCAGTTACAGATTAGAATATCTTTCCATAACAGAAGTTCCATCGATTAAGTTTTGTTACAATTTTCATTTCTATATCACTGATCATTGTTTTGATAAATATCAATATTATTTGCACAGGTTGTTAATTTGAGACTAAGTCCTGCCAATAAATATATCTGTTTTAGACCAACTTAAGGTACATTTTGGCTGTATAATCTGATACTTATAGCATTATTGGAATAAAAGTACTTCCATGTGATACATTTAGTTACCAGTAATATTACATCGGATTACATCTATTTTCTAAAGAAAAAGAATTGCAGGGAAAAAAACTTGGTTAATTTGGCATATAGAAAGAACTTGTCCAAACATGTACCCTTATGCCATATCCAACTCCTTTTTTCCACTATAAACAAAACAAAAATGTAGTTTGTGTTTTGTATTGTCACCTATTTAAAAGAAAAAAAAGATCAAAGTAAGGAAAGAATATATGCAAGTTGCTACCGCAATGGAGAAATCATCTTCAACAACATTTTTATTTTGAAGAATCCGAAGAATATTATGCAATGCCAAGACTTTAAAAAAGATGATGACTTTCTGTGAGGATAAAAAAGTAAAATTCAAGGTCCAATTTTTAATGGACTGCTAGAAAGAGTTTACTAACATTTAATTATTACCAACTTTCAATTAGGACATTTTACATTATAAATGTTGGGCCTATCAATGTAAACTGGGTCTGCACACACATTTCTGACCCACCTAGCCATGTTTATAAAAAAACCCACACAATATTTAGTAAATCTTAAGAGAGAAAAAGATATGACAAATTTTAATTGACACTGTGATATATATGCTGTCAACCCTTAGCCTCGACATATGAATCATACAGCATCATGCATACTGTGATAGCTGCCATTAACCCATAGCCTGTACAGTCATGAATCACATAGCATCCATGAGCAGTTTATATGGCTAATTATCATAAAGGCAATTAAAAAAAACAAGCACTTGGAGAAAAAGAACCACAATTCAAAAGAATATTTAATTAAATGACAATTACTGTGGTGTTGTTGAAGAGAAAGTCCATGTGGTTAATCTGAATAGGTAAAGTACATGGGGCAAAAACAAACAAAAAAGTTTCCAGTTGGGCCACTGTCATTGTTTTTCATTGATGACCCTAGCTCAAAAATACCCCCACCCCATCTACCCAAATTTTAAAACCATTGCAACAGGAAACACATCTTTTTTTGTCCTGAAATGGAACAACCATTTGGATTTTAGTTCAGCAAATCAGAAATGAGTGTTGAAGAATCAGAAATTAGTAAATTTCATTGCCTTGAATATAAATATTAAGCCATCTTTATTTGAAATTACTGGCAAGCTTGTGATTAGTGGCAATGTTTCTTTTAAGTTTAATTTTAATTGATACATTAAAAGGTAAAATGATATTAATTTGGTAGTTAGGGATTAATTTTGGAAGGCAAAATATAGAAATGCAGCTGGATTGTGGGAAGGAGGATCAAATCCAAGACAATATGATATTTACTATACAGCAACACCAACTTGCATTGTGGCAGATGACTGAAACACCACACTGCATTGTGGCAGATGACTGAAACACCACACTGCATTGTGGCAGATGACTGAAACACCACACTGCATTGTGGCAGATGACTGAAACACCACACTGCATTGTGGCAGATGACTGAAACACCACACTGCATTGTGGCAGATGACTGAAACACCACACTGCATTGGATTATCAAAGTCACCTTTAAAAACCTGTCAGCAAGCTACTTGGATTATCAAAGTCACCTTTAAAAACCTGTCAGCAAGCTACTTGGATTATCAAAGTCACCTTTAAAAACCTGTCAGCAAGCTACTTGGATTATCAAAGTCACCTTTAAAAACCTGTCAGCAAGCTACCTGGACTATCAAAGTCACCTTTAAACCTGTCAGCAAGCTACTTGGATTATCAAAGTCACCTTTAAAAACCTGTCAACAAGCTACTTGGATTATCAAAGTCACCTTTAAACCTGTCAGCAAGCTACTTGGATTATCAAAATCACCTTTAAACCTGTCAGCAAGCTACTTGGATTATCAAAGTCACCTTTAAACCTGTCAGCAAGCTACTTGGATTATCAAAGTCAGCAACTAAAAGTTATTACTGTGTTCCACAATATCATGAAGACATAAACTTTGTTTATGTTGTAGTTTCAAGACAGTTCAAAGTTTACCAACTTTTTGTCTGGAAGTGCATTAATTACTTCAGAGATATGTTCTATCCAATAAGTAAAGACCCAACAAACTAATGAGGTTGCATATTTATCTATTTTAAATATGAAATAGCCTTATAGAGACACATAAGAGAGACAACCCATCTTGCAGTTGATGAACCGTAACAGGCTGAATAGAAGAGGTCATTGTAGTAGCATCACCAGAAGCCAGAAGGAATAGGTCAACCCTAACCCACTACCAGTGCTGAATCTTGAATGATCCACAACCAGTTATGCAGGCATGCTGGACAACTGAGTTTGAAATGCTCAATCATGATGAAATTTGTCATATCAGTAGAATGAACTTGTTAATTGTACTTATTAGCTTTTGGTAATTTTTTTCTAATCGAAGAATATCCTTCATGTGTCTTATACATTTCATTTTGTTTATCTGACTGATTAAATTTTTATATTTGTAAATTTGTAATTAGGGGTTAATATATATATATATATATATATATATATATATATATATATATATATATATATATATATAAATGCAAACAATACTATCATACAGGTTAGAGAAATTAAATTCATACTCTACTGAGTTTTGAACCCAGGTCTGCAAGTAATGGTCACACACACAAACACACACAGCTCCATTTATTTCATCCATTAATTATATATTTGTTATCATCATTAACTCAATCAAGTAATAACAATGAGATTGATCATCCTCCTGACACCCATAACACTGACAAAACCCAAGTAAGCATCACAAACCCACAGAAAGCTACTGGCACCTTTCTCAAACTGTCCATGCCTGAGACTTGAACCCATGCAGTGCTTGATCAAAAGTGAGTGTTTTAGATCACTGTGCCACTTGAGGCCATTTAAATGCTCCAACAGACACCATTAAACAATAGATTTTAATGATTGTGACATTACTTATAAGGATTTGGGATGCAACTTTTCTTTATTTTACCATTCAGACATGAATTTAGTGTTGGCAGACCTGCAGTCTTTTTTGATAATAGATACTGTTAGCAAATTTTGATTGTCACTTAATTTCAACTTGCAACTGACACTAATCAATACCTGATTTCATTTTTGCACATGATTATGATTGTAAGGACAGTAGCTATTTAATTACTAGATGTAATAAAGTGCTTTTCTTAAAAATATCTACCATATGTTGTTGAGGGTAAAAATATACAATGCTATATGGGTAACATAGATACAAAGAGTATCAATAGGTCATGTAAATTCAGTCACTGACAATTTCCTTGAATCAGGTGGAAAACAAATTTTGAAGAAACCTTTTTTATTCTGCAATCATTTGTATACACTATTTATGGCAACATTTAACAAAGTACAGAAATGTATACCAGAGGGTCAACAATCTTTATATATCGAAAGATCTATTCATTCTGATATGTGTGTGTGTGTGTGTGTTAGAGAGAGAGAGAGAGAGGGGGAAGAGGAGATTCTCCCACTGATATATTACTCAATCTCATAATGAAATATGTAATAAATACATCCATATTCATACATACATACATACATACATACATACATACATACATACATACATACACATAAACTAAATGCATACATACCAACTGGGGAAAATTTGGCATGGTCTTTTCCAATTCCTTTCACACAGTGCATTTTGATATCTATTTCCTGCAAAGATATGTAAGGTCATAATTCAGTATAATTATCTGGGTGTGGTTAGTGATATACTAGGCTATGACCAGTTATTTTAATTATCCCAGTACTCCATCACTGAAACAATTTCAGATGTATGATTTCTGCCCATATTCCAAGGTGTCAATGATATCATAATACCCTGTTTGTTCAGGAGACCCTGTAATACTATGCTTGTGTCATGAAGACTGTTAATACCCTGTTTGTTCATGAGATAATGCAATACCATGTTCATGTGTCAAGAAGACTGTAATACACTGTTTGTTCATGAGACCATGCAATACCATGTTCATTTTAAGTTGGGCTCCAAACAAATGACAATATATTGTGAGCAGCTTGGGCTGAATTTTTATTGTCCTCAAATTATTGAATTCAATTGATTCTTTTCCCTGGAAATACAAGTGTTCTGACAAAATTCTTGGATAAAGACATTTCTTGGAATTTATACTGAATTCAAAACTGGAATAATATTTTCTGTGATTCCACAAGAGACTATTGATACAGCAGCACTTCGCTGACCCCAACAGACATTATCACCTTCAATTTCAGATTTCAATGGGACTCGAACTCAGTTTCATTCAGGAACTTTATTACTAGAACTTCTATTTATAATTTGTGGATTATTTTTGGATTTAATTCATAAACACGCAAGTTCTTTTTTCTCAATTTTTCACTATGTATTCTAAGGAAATAAATTATTTGTTAAAGTGTACAAAACTTGTCTTTACGCTTTGTTGTTCCTTATCTTAAGAGCCCAGACTCATAACAATATCATCAAGCATAAATTTTTTATTATTTATTATTTAAGGAATTTATTCTTATTTTAAGAGCATTGACTCATAACAAACATATTCAAGAATGGGGAAAGTGTAAAGTATGGGCATATCATTAATCATGGGCATAATGTAAAGTATGGGCATATAAATCATGGGAATAATGTAAAGTATAGGCATATAAATCATGGGAATAATGTAAAGTATGGGCATATAAATCATGGGAATAATGTAAAAAAATGAGCATATAAATCATGGGAATAATGTAAAGTATGGGCACATAAATCATGGGCATATTGTAAAGTATGGGCATATCATTAATCATGGGCATATTATAAAGTATGGGCATATAAATCATGGGCATATTGTAAAGTATGGGCATATAAGTCATGGGCATATTGTAACGTATGGGCATATAAATCATGGGCATATTGTAAAGCATGGGCATATCATAAATCATGGGCATATTGTAAAGTATGGGCATATAAAATCATGAGCATATTGTAAAATCATGAGCATATTGTAAAGTATGGGCATATAAGTCATGGGCATATTGTAAAGTATGGGCATATAAATCATGGGCATAATGTAAAGTATGGGCATATAAAATCATGGGTATATTGTAAAGTGTGGGCATACCATTAATCATGGGCATATTGTAAAGTATTGGCATTATTATTAATTATGGGTATATTGCAAAGTATGGGCATATCACCAAGTATGGGCATATCATCAAGTATATTCATATCATCACATACAGGCATATTGTCAAGTATGGGATATAAACAAGTATAGGCATATCATCACATACAGATATATTGTCAAGTATGGGATATCAACAAGTATAAGCATATCATCACATACAGGTATAATGTCAAGTATGGGGATATCAACAAGTATAGGCATATCATCACATACAGGCATATTGTCAAGTATGGGGATATCAACAAGTATAGTCATATCATCACATACAGGCATATTGTCATGAATGGGGATATCAACAAGTATATGCTTATGATCACATTCAGGCATATTGTCAAGTATGGGGATATCAACAAGTAGATGCATATCATCACATACAGGCATATTGTCAAGTATGGGGATATCAACAAGTATAGGCATATCATCACATACAGGCATATTGTCAAATATGGGGATATCAAGTATAGGCATATCACCACATACAGGCATATTGTCAAGTATGGGGATATCAACAAGTATAGGCATATCATCACATACAGGCATATTGTCAAGTATGGGGATATCAACAAGTATAGGCATATCATCACATACAGGCATATTGTCAAGTATGGGGATATCAAGTATAGGCATATCACCACATACAGGCATATTGTCTAGTATGGGGATTTCAAGTATAGGCATATCACCACATACAGGCATATTGTCATGTATGGGGATATCAACAAGTATAGGCATATCACCACATACAGGCCTACTGTCAAGTATGGGGATATCAAGTATAGGCATATCACCACATACAGGCATATTGTCATGTATGGGGATATCAACAAGTATAGGCATATCACCACATACAGGCATATTGTCATTATGGGGATATCAACAAGTATATGCATATCATCACATACAGACATATTGTCAAGTATGGGGATATCAACAAGTATATTCATATCATCACATACAGGCATATTGCCAAGTATGGGGATATCAACAAGTATATGCATATCATCACATACAGGCATATTGTCAAGTATGGGGATATCAACAAGTATAGGCATATCATCACATATTGGCATATTGTCAAGTATGGGGATATCAACAAGTATAGGCATATCATCACATACAGGCATATTGTCAAGTATGGGGATATCAACAAGTATAGGCATATCATCACATACAGGCATATTGTCAAATATGGGGATATCAAGTATAGGCATATCACCACATACAGGCATATTGTCATGTATGGGGATATCAACAAGTATAGGCATATCACCACATACAGGCATATTGTCAAGTATGGGGATATCAAGTATAGGCATATCACCACATACAGGCATATTGTCATTATGGGGATATCAACAAGTATATGCATATCATCACATACAGACATATTGTCAAGTATGGGGATATCAACAAGTATAGGCATATCACCACATACAGGCATATTGTCAAGTATGGGGATATCAACAAGTATAGGCATATCATCACATACAGGCATATTGTCAAGTATGGGGATATCAACAAGTATATGCATATCATCACATCCAGGCATATTGTCAAGTATGGGGATATCAATAAGTATAGGCATATCATCACATACAGGCATATTGTCAAGTATGGGGATATCAAATATACACATATCATCACATATAGGCATATTGTCAAGTATGGGCATATCATCACATACAGGCATATTGTCAAGTATGGGGATATCAAGTATAGGCATATCATCACATACAAGCATATTGTAAAGTATGGGGATATCAAGTATAGGCATATCATCACATACAGGCATATTGTCAAGTATGGGGATATCAACAAGTATAGGCATATCATCACATACAGGCATATTGTCAAATATGGGGATATCAAGTATAGGCATATCACCACATACAGGCATATTGTCATGTATGGGGATATCAACAAGTATAGGCATATCACCACATACAGGCATATTGTCAAGTATGGGGATATCAAGTATAGGCATATCACCACATACAGGCATATTGTCATTATGGGGATATCAAAAAGTATATGCATATCATCACATACAGACATATTGTCAAGTATGGGGATATCAACAAGTATATGCATATCATCACATACAGGCATATTGTCAAGTATGGGGATATCAACAAGTATATGCATATCATCACATACAGGCATATTGTCAAGTATGGGGATATCAACAAGTATATGCATATCATCACATCCAGGCATATTGTCAAGTATGGGGATATCAATAAGTATAGGCATATCATCACATACAGGCATATTGTCAAGTATGGGGATATCAAATATACACATATCATCACATATAGGCATATTGTCAAGTATGGGCATATCATCACATACAGGCATATTGTCAAGTATGGGGATATCAAGTATAGGCATATCATCACATACAAGCATATTGTAAAGTATGGGGATATCAAGTATAGGCATATCATCACATACAGGCATATTGTCAAGTATGGGGATATCAACAAGTATAGGCATATCATCACATATAGGCATATTGTCAAGTATGGGGATATCAACAAGTATAGTCATATCATCACATACAGGCATATTGTCAAGTATGGGGATATCAACAAGTATAGGCATATCATCACATACAGGCATATTGTCAAATATGGGGATATCAAGTATACGCATATCACCAAGCATAAGCATATCAAACCTAGGCATATCATTAAGCACGCAGACCTGACAACCCTACCGTCTCAGTAAGGCACTTGATTTTCTCTTCAAGTTTAACCAATTTTCTATATGGTGCAACAAAATATTATACTGCTATTGGAAAGATGGAAAACAAGTAATAAAAAAGTTAAGTATTTGAAACTGATACAGTGATGGTAAACATTCATGTCAAATGAAAAGTATGTAAAGTACACAGAATATATTTATTTCTGATACAGTTTGCACAAACTTCAGTTCCAATCCCTATACAGTTAAATGGCTTGTTGCTATCTCATAACTTTACATAATTCTTGGAATTTTTTTTATTTTACATGATGACTGCAATCTTATCTCCCAGCATCTGAGATACTTCTGTAAAGTTAGCCTGGTTCCCTGACTAACTCCACTAAATCTAATATGAAACCTCGATCCAAGTCAAACACAGACAAGCTAATTATCTGTATTTTATTGTAACAATAATATTTCCAAAGTTTTTGCTTATATTTCATAAATCCATTTTTTAAGGGTCATTTTGGTAAGACTTAAGGCAATATCTAAAAAGCTGACATGTTTGGAATGGCTCTTATGGTCTAGTATATATCAATTACTTATCATCAAATATGAGTATATCATCAAGTGATGGATTAGCATCAAACACTGGCCTATCATTGTGCATGGCCTAATCATCAAATATGAGCCTATCATCAAACACTGGCCTATCATTGTGCATGGGCTTATCATCAAATATGAGTCTATCATCAAACACTGGCCTATCATTGTGCATGGGCTTATCATCAAATATGAGTCTATCATCAAACACTGGCCTATCACTGTGCATGGGTTATCAAATATGAGTCTATCATCAAACACTGGCCTATCACTGTGCATGGGCTTATCATCAAATATGAGCCTATCATCAAACACTGGCCTATCATTGTGCATGGGCTTATCATGAAATATGAGGCTATCATCAAACACTGGCCTATCACTGTGCATGGGCTTATCATCAAATATGAGCCTATCATCAAACACTGGCCTATCATTGTGCATGGGCTTATCATCAAATATGAGCCTATCATCAAACACTGGCCTATCATTGTGCATGGGCTTATCATCAAATATGAGGCTATCATCAAGTACACTGCAATGGATTTAGCATCAAACAATGGTCTATTATTGTGCATGGGCTTATCAAATATGAGCCTATCAAGTAATGGATTAGCATCAAACATTGGTCTATCATTGTGCATGAGCTTATCATCAAGAATAGACTTACCATCAAGCATGGGCTTATCAAGTATGGGTCTATCAGGCACTATTAGCATATATCATCAAGCATGGGCCTATCATAATTGGCCTATCATCAAGAATAAGCTAATCATCAAGCATAGGATAATCATGAAGCATAGGCTTATAATGAAGCATGGGCTTATCACCTACAATTAGCCATAGGCCTATCAGTAATTAATGGACCCATCACTAAACATGAAGTCATCATCAACCAATCATCAAGCACATCCTTATCATTAAGCCCTGATCTATCATCAAGCATGTATAAATCATCAAGTATATAAGCATATCATCAAACAGGTGCAAATCATCAAGCATGGGCAAATCATCAAGTAAGGGCAAATCATCAAGTAAGGGCTTATCATCAAGTATGTGCAAATCATCGAGTAAGGGCTTATCATCAAGTATGTGCAAATCATCAAGCATGGGCAAATCATCAAGTAAGGGCTTATAATCAAGTATATGCAAATCATCAATCATGGGCAAATCATCAAGTAAGGGCTTATAATCAAGCATGTGCAAATCATCAATCATGGGCAAATCATCAAGTAATGGCTTATCATCAAGTATGTGCAAATCATCAATCATGGGCAAATCATCAAGTAAGGGCAAATCATCAAGTAATGGCTTATCATCAAGTATGTGCAAATCATCAAGCATGGGCAAATCATCAAGTAAGGGCAAATCATCAAGTAAGGGCTTATAATCAAGCATGTGCAAATCATCAATCATGGGCAAATCATCAAGTAAGAGCAAATCATCAAGTAAGGGCTTATCATCAAGAATGTGCAAATCATCAATCATGGGCTTATCATCAAGTAAGGGCTTATCATCAATCATGGGCAAATCATCAAGTAAGGGCTTATCATCAATCATAGGCAAATCATCAAGTAAGGGCTTATCATCAATCATGGGCAAATCGTCAAGTAAGGGCTTATCATCAATCATGGGCAAATCATCAAGTAAGGGCTTATCATCAATCATGGGCAAATCATCAATCATGGGCAAATCATCAAGTAAGGGCTTATCATCAAGTATGTGCAAATCATCATGCATGGGAAAATCATCAACTTCATATTTTTCTCAAATATTTTATCTACATAAGCCTGAAGCAGGATCATTTGCATCTATACACAATCGTTAGCTTTAGAATATATATTACTGATCACAACTTTAGCGATAAACATTTTTAAAAACCCCAAAACAATGGGCTTTGTTTGCATACAACTAGCTGCATACGTTGATTTTTTTGTCAGTATTTTAACGACACTTTTAATATATTATTTGTTATATCATACTGGGGAAATGAGAGCTATGTGTCCCTCCCAATGGTATACCAAGGCAGCCATTCTGGGCAGGTAATGAACCTGCAACCTTTGTATTAGGAGTCAGATCAATGACTACCTGAGCTACAATGGCTCCCTAAATAATTTAGCATGCTCAGTAAGGTATCAAACAATATTGGTGAACCCTACTGTTTACATATAATCAATTTGGAATCCAACAATATTGGTGAACCCTACTGTTTACATATAATCAATTTGGATTGGATTGGGTGTTGGTGCTCTACAAACTGAGCTCTCCAAATAACTTGGCATGCTCCATCATGCACCCACTATCTGCATTTAATCAATTTAGGTTGGACCAAACAGACAAGAAAAATGGAACACCTACTCATTTAGGTTGAACCAAACAGACAAGAAAAATGTAATACCTGCTCATTTAGGTTGACCAAACTGACAAGAAAAATGGAACACCTGCTCATTTAGGTTGGACCAAACAGATAAGAAAAATGGAACACCTACTCATTTAGGTTGGACCAAAAGACAAGAAAAATGAAACACCTGCTCATTTAGGTTGGACCAAACTGACAAGAAAAATTGAACACCTGCTCATTTAGGTTTGACCAACTGACAAGAAAAATGGAACACCTGTTCATTTACTACAGAAAGCTTAAAAAAAACTGAATTTGGTTCAGACCAAATCTCTGGTACTAGATATGTTCTCCTAAGAAAGGTCCAGTACAGTTCAAACCCAAATGATTAGTGTGAATCAAATCAGTTGAAATATATAATTCTGGAGTTTAAAGTGTACAATTGCCATGCTGGGCAACTGAGAGGGAACTTACATTTGCTCCTTTTCAGCTACTATTCATGAATATTAGAGCACAAGTGGATTTATTTAGCCCTTTAAGTTTGGTCTTTTTGTGTGCATACTTTTTCTAACATGTAAAAAAGGTCAATGACTACTACACCCAAAAATATGACATGGGTGGATGGATGGAAGAACAGAAGGATTGCTTCTTTATATACTCATTTACAAGTCTTTCCAGCTACAAAAAACATAGACCATGATCTGCAGTCACACAATGTGTCAGCAGATCAGGGTCTATGCCATTTCTTCCACTGATTACTCCTAACAAAATGCATAGACCCAGATGAAACAGAATATTATGGGATGGGAGATCAAGGTCTGTGTTGTCTGCAATTGGATCTGACTTGTACAAACATAAACATATAAAGAACCATCCCTGCACTTTTTTTAAATGTACATGTATCACCCAAGAATGTTTGCCATAAAGTAGAATCTGGTATGCTGAATTTCTATGTTGATATGGTAGTGATAAGCTGGAGAGATTTAAAATACTGGAACCTCTTACAAGGTTAAAAGTGGTGCCCCTTTAATCTGACAAGTCTAGATAGTGCCTTTATCAATGAGGGGAAAACTACATCAATCAAGAGTAAGCAATGCCAATTTATTCTCAGATTTTATCTAGGAGAATTCAAAATCATAGAAGAAATATTAGAAACAAATGCAAATGAAATTCTTTCCAGGTGAAATTGTAAATGATGACCATATAATATTGATAACATTGAGTTATGTCAAACAAGATAGTATTCTATATACATGGGTCATGTTATATTCTTTTGGGTGCCACAGTTACTGATTTCTCGGGGGGGGGGGAATAAAGCAAAAGCATACCACACCATTTGAACCTCACATCAAATAACTATTACGTTAAACTAATCAAAGAATTCTGCACCATATAAATTACTTCTTGCAATAAGACAATTTTCAGAATAAATACCTTTAATGCACTGATTGAGCAAGCCTTAAGGTTTAACTGTAAACTCTGGAACATATTTTAAGGATTGTACAATTTTTTTTCAGCTTGATCTGTTATTTTACCTATAACAATACTTTATCTGAATTACTTTTTATATTTTATCTTGAAGTATGTGTTTGATATATAATTGTTAATCTTCCCCCAGTTTTGTAGCCAATTTTAACTTGACACTTTCACAATGAAAAGGTTACTCTGTACCATACAGCCAAGATTGTGCTGATGTGCCATTAAACCCTTTGTTTACTTGTACACACATGCACACACACACACACACACACACACACACACACACACACTTACACGCACTTTGCTAACCTTTTAATATTTGGATACTCTGTACTGATGCCAATTATCATACAAACTTGTATGGGATTCTAGAAGACTTAGATCTGGAAGTTTCTGATACAATTATTTATTCAAATAAAATATAACACCAAAATCCTTCACTGCTATGTTCTCCAACCATATTTCCACAGTATAAACATGCCATGACTTTGTTATTTATAAACTTACTAGATCAGCAAGTCCAGCTTTGTAATTAATCTGACCAAACTTGTCTTTTATATTCTGCACATCACTGACAAGAGAAATGATCTCCTATGCGAGTTATGCAAAGAAAGCAAAGTTTGTAGTAAACTACATTTCTCTTTAATATACACATTTGATTACACTAATAAAACAATCTCCCAATCTAGCCATCCCAAAAGGACAGATAAAGGGAAGAAACCTAAAGTTACACACTACTTTCCCTTGGCCACAATTAGGTGCTGCCAGTTGTAAGCTAATCAACTGAATGCTTGCATTTGCAAGAAGGTTTAGAGGATTTAATCAGGTGATTGGCCAATTATTCTCAGAGAAATGTAATTTACTAAAACATTTGCTTTCCCTTTCAAATATCATTCTGGCTCACATTAACTTTAGGAGACTCTGAGTACCCTACCTAAAACATGGACATACAATGTCCTGATTTCGTCTATCAAGGATGGAATGATGACCAAATCATCCATGACAACTATAGATGCTGAGAACTATGAACTATTTCTTCTTAACCCAAAATTTCCTAGGCAAATCCACTGTAAGCACTAAACTATCATATGTAACATTGTGATTACATCAATTGGTTCTGGTCGTTATCTGGGCCACTTAACACACCAGATACAAATTTTGTTTTGCAAAGTTGATTCCAGAGATGTAAACTCAACAAAATGGACTACTTGCCAGCCATGTGTCAAACTGAAATGATGTTATGTTTGAAAAGAAGGCTTGCAAAGACTGTGCTAACCTCATGGGGTGAAATCCTTATAAGGTGAAAACTGATCTGTTCTGATTATGAGCATGTAACAACCACAATGATAGAGCTTGAAAAGTGGTATCCTCTTTTTTTCTGGCCTTCACTGGAGGAAATAGATGTTTTGTGTTCCATGACTTTTCCTTGTATGCTTCAAATAATGCTTAGACAGGATCTTGCTTGTCTGAATGCATAATTAAAGAGAAGGGGTATATATTGACTGACAGCCCACTAACAGCAGTCTACTCTTAGCTCCAAAGCAAGGCTGTGTAATATGGACAAGGAAACCATTGGATCTGAACTGGGATAGTTCAGAGCCATTGAAAGGGAATTAACTTGCTCATGCCGCATGCCAAAGCTAAGGTTGTCTGAAAGCACATCTTGTATGCTAGTAGTTTCTGCAAGGTTTTGGCTAAAGGTTTAATTTGACCTGACTTAAGCCACATTTAAACCCATGAGAGATTCTATTTTGGAAAGAAAAGAAAACTGGCTAAGAAACATTTCACATAAATACTGATTACAGGTCAAGAATAATGTTTACCATAGGTAGCAAATACATCATTACTACAATCAACTATACCGACTTTCTGGAAGAAGAGTTGAAATCATGAACAAATTCATAGTATTTTGCATGTCTTGTAGGTCTATGCTGGGAATAAAGGTTTATACTGGTGCCATCTAATGGTGAGGGGGAGGCAAAGGGTTTCTTCTCTTAGTCCATCTGGTATATGGACAGAAAAGATGAAATCTTCCTCTTTTCAAGAGAGCTGCATTTGTAATTTTGCTGTATTAATAAAATCAGGAAATGTATGCAAATGGAAAATGGTTGGAAATATTAGCTGTGGAGTTTCTTTGTAGTGCACTGCATTATAATACTTGTATGATAACAGAAATTTCCAGATCTGAGTTACCCAGAATAAAATAAAATTTATGTCAAAGAAGTTAGCTGTAACATAAAATGTAAAAAACCTTAAAGATAAAAAGATGACATTTCACAACAAGGCATCATGTGTACACAAGAAGGCATTAGATCTTGGGTAAACAAAGCCACTGTGCATTTATAGCTCCAAAAAACAGTTTTCTGAGGACATCATGGTCTGAAAAAACACAACACTAAACAAAAGGGTGTACATTTTGTTAACACCAAAGTATTGCCTATAACCTTAAAGTTCCCTCTTGGTATTAGTGGACATACCACCATAGTCATAAAGTCACCAGTCCAATGGCACATGGACATCTTTGCAAAAGTAGTCTAAGTCTGGGATTTGGAAAACACTGGGGACCTGGAGGTAAAAATCATGCATCACACAGCAAACAAAACAAGAATCCTTTGAAATGACTGACACTCAACTGTCCAAAAAGAATATCCAGGAATTCAAGCCAATTTCTTACTTTTAATTGTCAGTAAAAACAAAATTTTCAAACTGACAAATGTGGATTGCATATTAGATGGCAGCTTGGCATGATTTTAATTGAACACAAAGTGAACATAATTAGAATTCTTTTGGTCATAAAGAACACCCATTCAGGGGATTAGTCACAACAAGATTATTGAGACAGTCATCTTGGCAATTACAACTGATGCATAAGTGGCACCATTTTCATTCTGGATAAACTAGGTATCATAAGAAATCTATTGGTGAAAAACACATGTTAATATAAATATCCATTTAGAAAAGAGTAGAGATAAAATATTTTAAAGATTTGACATCCACTCAGGAGAAGCAATAACAACATTTTTGAGATGGCAGCTGTGGTGGCCATATTGGATATTAGATCAGCACATTTTTCATTTAAGACCAAATGAACATCATATATAGTCTTCTGCTGAACTGTGATAACAAGATTTTTAAGATGGCTGCTATTGTGGCAATACTTCTGGCCAGCTAGACAACATCAGAAGATTTTTATGACCATCAAGATGGCTGCCATGGCAACCATACTAGACATTAGATAGGTATAATTTTTATTTCGGACCAACTGGACATAAGAACCCTTTCAGTAAAAACCAATGCTGATATGAATGGTTTTGGATTTTTAATGTAGCTTTAACAATTTTTCAATCTTAGCGCTGTGATTTCTGCATGTGGTAGTTTATGGTAATGTTAGCCGCTGAGCATCATGCCACAGACATGCCGCATCATGTCCCACCCAGTCACATTACCCTGACAGCAGGTTGACTGGTCTAACACTAATCTCTTAATACCGAGTGCCAATTGAGTCAGCTGCAAGTAACAATTTTTGTAAGTCTTTAATATGACTCATCTTGGATTCAAACCCGTAACCTCTCACATCTGAGGTAGGCATTCTAACCACTTGGGCCAATGGACATTCGATTTAAAAAGTAATTAAAAAGATTTTCAAGATGACCATGCCAACATCATAATAACTCTTTGAGTGAACACCCCATGTTGATAAGACCATCCATGCAGGAGGAATAATGATAAAAAGCTTCTCCAAACTGTGACTGGGTCAGCCATATTGGATGTCAGATCAGCACCATTCATTAAAGACCAACTTGACCATAGGATGAATGTGTGTCCAAGGCAATCCTCCAAGTAGTTTAGGAGTAGGACCAGCACTATCAACTAGTGCTAACATGCAAGAGATGCCCATACCATAAACTCTTCTGGTACATGACCAGTAGAGCTATACAAAACCCTAAAAGTAACATTTTCACCCATCTGCCCTTGTGCAGCTAATATAGCTAAATGAAAAAAAAACTATTAAGAATCTAAGAATCTGGTGATTCAAAACTCTATCCAAATCAGCTACCACACATGTATACAAGTCAAAACTGAAACATCAAACAAACATGTACGGAATTTTATCCAAGGTTGTAATTTGACTCTATTCAGATGGACATATCAAAATTAAATTTTATTGATTTTACTCATTTTTGTGAAAAAAAGGAGATATGAATCAGACAAGCCCACAAGCAAACATGTATGGTTGAGTATTTGCTTGCAAAGGGCACCTGCTCAGATGTACATACTGAAATTAAATTATATTGATCTAGCTATTTGGACTGATGATTCAGGGGTGAAGATCAACCAATTCTCTATTTCCTCTCTGATAGCAAAGCAAATGGCTACAGTTCTGATATGACTGATGATTCATGAAATTTAAAATTATTTTATTCTGAAATCAATATTACATTAAATATGAGGTTTGGTAAATATTTTATGAGATTTAGATTTTGGAATGACAGCTGCCACCAGCATGATACACACTTAATGTAAAATTAATTTAAAATCTTTTCCAAAGCATCATTAATCAATTTGTATCAAATGATGAACAACATGGATCAAGATTGGCCATTACATTAAGCACCAGGCCTGTGGATTATACAATTCTAAGCTGGTGTCTTAGATTGACTTTTAATAATCAGCAAATCAGATATGACCTTTCAAATGTAAAGTTATTTGTGAATGACTGAAATTCACAAGATCAAAAATTATATTTACAAAACCCTTCAACTACATTGCCCACTCAAACTCAACTTTTGTTTCTACAATTAACATATAATTTGTGACACTTTCATGAAAGAAACTATGTACTTTTAAAAACATTTTTACTTTACAAAGATGTGAAGCATTTGTTTGGATAGAGATTCTCTCATTTTTAAGCAATGAAAATGGAGTCTGTCTAAGTGTGCACTCAAGTTAAGTAGTTTTATAAAGACTGGTGCAGGGTATAAGCTATTCTCTTTAAATTATTCAAAGATGGATGTGCACTAAATACCAAAAAATATAAGTGTAACGGTCCTCAGGATTGGAATGCAATACAATTGAGATACATAACAGACACTTGATAAAACTCATACTAAGAACTCAGGAATGTAGAATTGTAGGATTGATGCACCTCCTGCACAAGGATAGGCTTGGTGTACCCATTCTATATGTAGAACAGGTATGGTGTGCCCATCCTGTATGTAGAACAGGCTTGGTGTACCCATCCTGTATGTAGAACAGGCATGGTGTACCCATCCTGTATGTAGAACAGGCTTGGTGTGCCCATCCTGTATGTAGAATGGGCTTGGTGTGCCCATCCTGTATATAGAATAGGCTTGGTGTGCCCTTCCTGTATTGTAGAATGGGCTTGGTGTGCCAATCCTGTATGTAGAATGGGTTTGGTGTGCCCATTCTGTATGTAGAATGGTGCCCATTCTGTATGTAGAATGGGCTTGGTGTGCCCATCCTGTATGTAGAATAGGCTTGGTGTGCCCATCCTACATGTAGAATGGGTTTGGTGTACCCATCCTGTATGTAGAATGGGCTTGGTGTGCCCATCCTGTATGTAGAATGGGCTTGGTGTGCCCATCCTGTATATAGAATAGGCTTATTGTACCCATTGTGCATGTAGAATGGGCTTAGTGTGCCCATCCTGTATGTAGAATGGGCTTGGTGTGCCCATCCTGTATGTAGAATAGGCTTGGTGTGCCCATCCTATATAGAGAATGGGCTTGGTGTGCCCATCCTGTATGTAGAATGGGCTTGGTGTGCCCATCCTATATAGAGAATGGGCTTGGTGTGCCCATCCTGTATGTAGAATGGGCTTTTTGTGCCCATCCTGTATGTAGAATGGGCTTGGTGTGCCCATCCTGTATGTAGAATGGGTTTGGTGTGCCCATCCTGTATACAGAATAGGCTTGGTGTGCCCATCCTGTATGTAGAACGGGCTTGGTGTGCCCATCCTGTATGTAGAATGGGCTTGGTGTGCCCATCCTGTATGTAGAACGGGCTTGGTTTGCCCATCCTGTATATAGAATAGGCTTGGTGTGCACATCCTGTATGTAAAATAGGTTTGGTGTGTCCATCCTGTATGTAAAATAGGTTTGGTGTGTCCATCCTGTATGTAGAATGGGCTTGGAGTGCCCATCCTGTATATAGAATAGGCTTGGTGTGCCCATCCTGTATGTTGAATAGGCTTGGTATGCCCATCCTGTATGCAGAATGGGCTTGGTGTGCCCATCCTGTATGTAGAATGGGCTTGGTGTGCCCATCCTGTATGTAGAATGGGCTTGGTGTGCCCATCCTGTATGTAGAATAGGCTTGGTGTGCCCATCCTGTATGTAGAATGGGCTTGGTGTGCCCATCCTGTATGTAGAATGGGCTTGGTGTGCCCATCCTGTATATAGAATAGGCTTGGTGTGCCCCATCCTGTATGTAGAATGGGCTTGGTGTGCCCATCCTGTATATAGAATAGGCTTGGTGTGCCCATCCTGCATGTAGAATGGGCTTGGTGTGCCCATCCTGTATGTAGAATGGGCTTGGTGTGCCCATCCTGTATGTAGAATGGGCTTGTTGTACCTATCCTTTATGCAGAATAGGCTTATTGTACCCATCCTGTATGTCGAATGGATTTGGTGTACCCATCCTGTAAGTAGGATAGGCATGGAGTACCCATCTTGTATGTACAATAGGCTTGGTGTGCCCATCCTGTATGTAGAATGGGCTTGGTGTGCCAATCCTATATGCAGAATAGGCTTGGAGTGCCCATCCTGTATGTAGAATGGGCTTGGTGTGCCCATCCTGTATGTAGAATGGGGTTGGTGTGCCCATCCTGTATGTAGAATAGGCTTGGTGTGCCCATCCTATATGTAGAATAGGCTTGGAGTGCCCATCTTATATGTAGAATGGGTTTGGTGTGCCCATCCTGTATGTAGAATGGGCTTGGTGTGCCCATCCTGTATGTAGAATGGGCTTGGTGTGACCATCCTGTATGTAGAATGGGCTTGGTGTACCTATCCTGTATGCTGAATAGGCTTATTGTACCCATCCTGTATGTAAGATATGATTGGTGTACCCATTATGTGTGTAGAGTAGGCTTGGTGTACCCATGCAGTATGTAGAAAAGGCTAGTTGTACCCATCCTGTATGTAGAAAAAGCTGGTTGTACCCATCCTGTATGTAAGATAGGATTGGTGAACCCATTATATGTGTAGAATATGCTTGGTGTATCCATCCTGTATGTAGAATAGGCTGGTTGTACCCATCCTGTATATAAGATAGGATTGTTGTACCCATTATGTGTGTAGAATGGGCTTGGTATACCCATCCTGTATGTAGAAAAGGCTGGTTGTACAAATCCTATAAGTAGTATAAGCTTGGTGTACCTATCTTGTGTGTAGAATCTGCTTGGTTTATCCATCCCTTATGTAGAATAGGTTTGGTGTACGAATCCTATATGTAGAATAAGTTTGGTTTACCCATCCTGTGTGTAGAATATGCTTGGTGTACCCATCCTGCATATAGAATAGGCTTGGGGTACCAATCCTGTATGTAGCATTGGATTGGTGTACCCATTCAGTATGTAGAATAGACTTGGTGAAACTCATCCTGTATGTAGAACAGGCTTGTTTTACTAATTCTGTACATAGAATACTCAATGTACCAATCCTTCAAGCAGAATCAGCTTGGTGTACCAATCTTGTATGTAGAATAGACTTGGTGTACCAATGCTGTAAGTAGAACAGACTTGGTGGGTTGCTTGTTGTGGGGTTTAATGCCATTTTTCAGCACACAATAGGCTATACATGGCGGCCAGTATTAATGGTGGAGGAAGAAACCGGGTAATCACCGGAAAGAAACACTGACCCACGAGATGCTACTGGCAAGCTTTCTCACATATCCACATTCGATGAATCCTAGACTCGAACCTATGCAGAGGTAAGATGGCAGTGATCCGTAACAGACAGTTCTTTAGACCACTTGGCCATGTGGGGCCCCAGAACAGACTTGGTATACCAATCCTATATGCACAATAGACATGGTGTACCAATCCTGTATGTACAAAAGACTTACTGTACAAATCCACTATGTACAATAGACTTGGTGTATCAATCCATTATGTAGAATAGACTTGGTACATCAATCCACTAGGTAGAATAAACATGGTTTATCAATCATGTGTTTAGAGTAGACTTGGTGTACCATTCCTGTATGTAGAATAGACTTAGTATACCAATCCTACATGTACAATAGACTTAGTATACCAATCCTTTATGTACAATAGACTTGGTGTATAAATGTACTATGTACAATATACTTGGTGTACCAATCCTGTATGTAGAATAGACTTGGTATACCAATCCACTATGTAGAACAGACCTGGTGTACCAATCCTATATGTAGAATTGACTTGGTTTTACCAATCCTGTATTTAGAATAGACTTGGTGTATCCATCCTTTATGTAGAATAGGCTTGGTGTACCTATCTTTTATGTAGAAATCAGTTTGCAAATCCTATATGTAGAACAGACTTGATGTACCAATCCTATATGTAGAACAGACTTGATGTACCAATCCTATATGTAGAACAGACTTGATGTACCAATCCTATATGTAGAACAGACTTGATGAACCAATGATATATGTAGAACAGACTTGGGTTTTCCATCCTTTATGTAGAATGGACTTGGTACCAATCCTATGTGTAGAATAGACTGGGTGTAACAATCCAGTAAGAGGCAACTCAAAAAATGGTATCCTGCCAGTGATGTATCCCATTATGTATCAAATGTTGATACAGAAAAGACTGACATGGTTTTTGAAGGACTGTACCACTATTAGTCTTTGTTTTCTATACTTAGTGTGTGTGTAGCAGGGCATCAAGTTGGATATCTACTTTTAGCTACATAGTCTGTCTTTCTGGGAATTCTGTCAAGGTTTTGGACTTCACCATTTTTTGCTGCATTTTGCTGGGCAATATATAGCAGGATTGTGTTGATTTGCTTTAAACACACACACACATACACACAATTAAAATAGTATTATGCAAAAAAAAGGCCTTCAATGCCCCTGGCTTTCAATAAGATAATGTCATATTCATATAGTTCTGTCAGTATATGTCTAAAGCTGCCAATCACAAAAGTGAAAAACACAGAAATAATATTAAGTTAAAATGCATTTCTTCCAAAAGCCAATGTAAAAGCTGGCAGTGCTTTGTGAACTTCATACAAATGTATAACAAAAGCCCCTTGATAGGACTAATGTTCCATTGAGCCAAAAATGAATTTTCATGAATTCAAGATAAGGCTATTTCTTCATTTTATTTTCCAAGTGTTGAAACCATCTCTCATATTCTTTAGCATTCTGTGGTGAAACATTGAATGTCAGATTGGCACAATTTTTTTTGTGGACAAAACAGACATCTTTAGAAGTCTTTCAGTGAAAACCTGATGTAATAATTATCATCTATCCATGGGAAGTAGTGGCAATATTTTTAGGACAGCTATATTGGACTTTTGATTCGCATAATTTCCGCTCAGGACTAACTACAGGGGTCACACTACCAGGCAAAGTGGGTGAAAAAGTCGTCTGAGAAGCGTAAACTTTGCCTTTTTCTGGTATGAAAGTGAAAACAACTTCGCACTCTGATATTTCGGATGTAATATGACTGTAGATTACAACTTTGAGATGCCCCCTCGCTGTAGCCAGTAAATTCTGGCACTGCTGTAACCCAACGCCAAATGTATGGTGACAAAGAAATTCTTGCCCATTCACCTGCGCGTTTGAATAGCAAACTGACCATTAACCCCTTTCTGGAGCTAGATATCACTGCTTGATTTCATGAAGTTGGGCCTACTGTGCTATGATGAAAAGATGCCCAAATTCTGTTTTGAATATAAACATCAATATGCAAATAGTAATTTGCTTTTAAAAATACGATCAGTGAAGAGCGTTTTCTAATTTATATCCTATTTTTAATAAATGGAGATTTTAACAGCCGTATTTGCATATTTTCAGTTTCAAACCATAAATTAAATTTTAATGGCGGACATTGCTGCGTATTTGATATACCACTTCATTAAACTGTGAAAAAACGAAAAAGATAGTAATGAAGTAAATAATATTTAACCAATCCATGTCATTATTACCATTAAGTAGACAAACCATAAATATGCAGAACTTTTAATGGGTTTTTAAAAACAAAGCAAGAAAGTGTGTAGTTCGAGAACACCTCCCCCTCATCTAAAAATAGATGTACTCGCTCTGTGCAAGACATATTCTTGGATTTTTGGTTCGGGGTAAAAAATAGGGTCCAGTTTAGTTATATATCGACTTTTGTGCTTCAGTGTGTTGTTTATGAATAGTTACATTAATGTTTTATCAGGAACAATGAAATCAGGATGAACAGTGTGGTTTGAAGTCACCTGTGCATTTATTCCCATGTTCATGTATTAGGGGCAGTTTCAAAGAATGCTAGAAATCTTTTTGACTGCAATCACACACAAAACTTAGGAAAAATAAAATAATTAAGTGGTAGCTTATTAAGCATTTTTACCAACTTGCAACTACAAGGCTCTAATCTTGTTATTTCTATCAGTGAAAATTATTTGCAATGTATAGCTTGATATGTGACTTTTAAGTCATATAGTCAAAATAAACTGCATTTACTTCAATTCAAAAACACATATACTAAGTAGGAATAGAATGGGTATGAAAATAATTTTTTATATGCATACAAAATATATTGATAATCACAAATAACAAATATTTTTTCAACTTGAAAATAAGGCATTGCTTAAAACTGTTAAAAGCATACCAAGAAATAGAGCACATCATTAAAATATGTTATTGCATCTCTCTCTGTATATATTGTTTCGGTCTCACTTCTCCCTGATTAACTCCCACTTCTCCCTGTTTAGGTCCCACTTCTCCCTGTTCTGACCAAAAGGAGAAGTCACTTCACCTAAAATTTAAGTCTAGCTTGACCCCTGTAACTAGGTATCCTAAGAGTTCTTTGGTAAAAACCCAAGTTAATACAGCTATCCATATGAAAGTGGATATAATAATATTTTCAATACCACAGTAGCCATATTGAAGGTCAGTCAGTTTCATTTATGACCAAGTAAAATCCATAAGAATTATTTTGATAAAAAAAATCAATTAAAAAATAACCTTCCTTTTAAGGGGAGTAGATAAAACAAGATTTTTTAACAAATCACATACTGGACATCAGAGCAACATCAATTTAAAAATAAAGGTTAGCAGTTTCATGGTTTCTCCAAACTGCAAAAGGAATTGTCTTTGGAAAAAACATAATCCCATCCATATTTCATAGATGTAGCTATCATTGAAACTGAAATTAAGAAATAGTAATGAACCTAAAAATTAATGACAAGGAAAACACTAAAGGAAAAAATGTCTAAAATGCTTTTAATAAAAAAAACTCTAAGTGCACTTTCAGTTCAATAAAAGACTGAATTTTCATTTTGTTGCAACTATATTTTTTTTTCTGGTCTATTAGATTTTCCAAAACCTATTTATGGGTAAAGAATGGCAAATCCTCATACATCTTCGATCAGTGATGGAATGAATTGTCTCCCTTTAAAAGGAATATGGCAACTAAACATTCAAATCAGCAGGGGAAATGACAAACAAATCTTTCAAATCAAGTGAATCCTAATGGCCAAGTATGTCAATTGTGATTTGAAATACAGATCTGCCCATCACAGTGAATCCTAATGGCCAAGTATGTCAATTGTGATTTGAAATAAAATGCTGGCTGTACAGCCCATCATTAAGCCAAAGCGGTCAACATGAGTCTCACTTGCATAAAACATATTGAGCAATCAAAACATTGCATTTCATATTGTGCTTATATGGTATCTTATTTTTAAAGTTTAAACATTTTTTAATGTAGGTTCAAATGAATACTTCTGTGCTTGTTAAATAATGTGGTGTGAAAATTTGACATCCACACGAAAACTTTGCAAATGATTATGAAAGCAGCCCCAGTAAAAGTTTTAGGGCTTTTTAAAAGTTATTTTATATCATACTATGTCGCACACTGCATACATATACAAACATGCACAGTCTTTTGTTAACTGCCTGCCTTCTGGCTTTTTTTGGTTAAAAACATTAACAAAATTAAAGAACATTGTGAAACTTGTTTTGATCTTAAAAAAACATACCCAAAACTGTAGTTTTCTTATCAACTTAAGAGTTCTCCTTAAGAACTTTTGGAAGGAGGGTGCTTAACACCAAGAATCTTCAGCCAGTATTTAGCAGTCTAATGTACTGGACCATGTGCTGGTTTAATCATTTGTAGATATTTTTTACAAAGCCATTTGACAGTTGTTACGACCCTGTAGTTAAAGTTTGTGTGTTAAGGAATGAGTTATGTATAAATCTTTTTTTTCATTAAATATAATTATTTATATGATTATATTAATATCAATCTAATATGTTGTTAAAAACATCGTGTTTACTTGAGTCTTAAGTGACTCATGTGAGCACTTGCTGTGTATGATAACAAATTCATTACAAGTAAACATTCTGGTATAGCTATGAAAACGATTGGCTGATGCTTGGTCAGACTTTCCTAATGTCCATAAGTATTATGAAATTGCTCGTGTTATTCAAACAACGTATTAGCTTCGTTTATATACCAAGGTATTTTGTGAGACGTTCAGAGTCACGGACAGACAGTCGTGGTCGAGAGTCATACACAGTTATAAAGTCATAAAGTAATTTGGAGTTATTGTAACATCTTAGTTATACAACTTCTATTACCTAAAAAGGTATATTTTTGTGCTAGAAGTCTGTTTGTATGTCTACATAGAGAAACATGTGTCTTGTTAGAGGAGCTAATTTTAATTCATTTTTCTGAATAATTTTTTCCTGGAGAACAACATTACTGACTTGGACAAAGACATTTTCCCCGAAAATATTCTAAATTGGAACAGAACACAAACTGTGCTTTATTGTGTAAATTCTGGAATTTTCTGTTAGCCTTTGACTGACGTGGTCATCCACAATTTTGGACCGGAATTGAAGACCATGTTTAGAACTTTTTACAGGAACTTATGTTTCTATTTTGAACAAACAATTTGGATCATTTCTGTAAACCATTAAGTCTTGTTTAACATATCTACATTTTTCACATTTTCTAGGAAAATAAATTAATTTTTGTTAAAATTTACAAAGCTTGTTGTCTTCCCTCTTTATTTTATGTTATTTTGAATGAGCCATACATGACACAGTCTAAGGCTAAACAAAATGACATGGTTAAATTTTTCAAAATAAGAATTCTGATGTTTCATAATATATAAGAAAGAGCTTCATAGGTTATAAGTCATTCGAAAAAAAATCTATGATTAGAAGGAATTTTAACAATTACACCCCAAAATAATGCAAATTTTTGGTTGTTCTATAAAAGTTTATACCTTCTTTAAATTAGAACAGATTTCTTACATTTTTTTTTTGCGCCCTTAAATAAATTTTATAATGATCAAGTTACATGTTAGTGATCACAAAGTATTTTTAACTTACTGACTTCTGACCTCATGCAAAGGGAAATGTAAAATGGTCAATATAGACACTCGGGTGCAAATGCTAGTAAAGAAAAAAAAATGAAATTTTGTGGAAGGGCAAGTACCAGAAAATATGATCAAAGAAACCAGTCAATGATTTTCAAATGATTAGAAGAAAAAGTACCAAATGAAAACAGAGACATTAGAGAAATACATGCTAAATTTTATGCTGCATTCCTTCTTCATCACAGCATGAGAAAGCAGTCATTAAAATCGATCAGAAACAGCTTCAAAAGGCACTTTGCCAGTAAGAACAATGGCAGAAGCATGCTTAGACATGGAGAATTTTGTAGTAACTTCTTTGCACAAAGAGAAAGGCATTAAAAAGGGAAGGTTTGGGTAAAAAACTCAAAAGGGTTAATCAGTCAATAGAAGAAACACAGGGCAATTAAATCTGATTTCACTGTTTGTGTCTATTAATAGTGCATTACTAGTGTGTATTGAAACACATGCCCAACAAATGGTTTGTCTGAGCAGAGCTGTGGACACAATCATAATTGGTTAGTGAGCCTGCTTTAAAGTATTTTGCCTCTTTTTTATAAACAAACTGAAAGATTAATTTGCCTGGAAAAAGGTGAAGATCAATTTGGGAAAATATTCATATGGTATGATGTGCATTTCTTTGGTTTAAAATTTATTACTAATACAATTGACAACTTGAATTTCATTAAAATGCATACTACAATATTTCATGATATATTTATGTTCATAAAACAAAAACTGTAATGACTGAATAATAAACCTCTCCCTCAACAACTCATGCATAATGGGGACAGTGTTATGTATATTTAATTTATTTATTTGTTAGGTTTAATTTTTTTTAAAAATTCCATTACATGTTATTGTAATGTAACTATGTTTACTGGATTTGACATTGTCCAGTACTGAGTTTAGTTCTGTTTGACACAGGTTTTTTTTTTTATTTCACTGTTAAACACCTAATAATAGAAACACTGTATCTAATTTCTGACTTTGATTCAGAATCAGAAAAGTTTTGGTAAACAACTTTTTAAACTTTCTTTGTTCTTTCCTAGAGTAAGGAGAATAATCAAGTCAAGGCCATACCTCAAGTATGTGATATGAAACATGCTTATTGTTACAAACTTCTTTTTTTTCTAGAAGACTGACCTTTATAGGGAGTCTGATTTACTTCTTGGTTATCATATAACTGTTGTTTTTTATATAGTTTTTTAAGTCGGGCTCTAAACAATTGACATGTTAAATTGTTATTATGTTGTGACCAGTTTGAGCTAAATTTTTATGTTCTTCAAATTATTGAATTTCAAGTGCAAATAGAAAATTCTTGGATAAAGACATTCACTGGACTTTACATGGAATTCAAAACTGGATTAATATTTTCTGTGATTCAACAAGAAACTGTCGACACATCTATTTTCTGAAGGTTACAACATGTCATCATCTTCCATTTTGGATTTCAACAGGATTCAAACTCAGTTTCATTCAGGACTTTTTTCATTTCTAGGACTATCATTTTTTTTAATTCTTAGATTATTTTTGGATTTGATTCGTAAAACTTTAAGTTCTTTTTAAATTAATTTTTACTTTGTATTCTAGGAAAATAAATTTGTTAAATTTTAGCTTGTCTTCTTCACTCTTTTCTGATACTTATTTTAAGAGCTTAGAATTAGTTACTTAGGGACCACTGACAAATGAAGAAAGGAGTGCCCTCCCAACTAAACATTGAAAAGACTGATGGGATGGGACATAGATGCTGTTTAATGTCTTAATATTTGTTTTATAACTGAGTTGGAAATAATTATAAAAAAAACACTTTTTTATATGAAACATATCTTTTCAGTATAAATTACCCTTGTTTTCAAGATAAATTTTTTTTAAAAATGATCGTAAAAGAACAAATTTTGAGGTTATCAACATCTCAAATAAATGTGTGCCTCTGTGTAACTAAAACATCACTTTCTCAATTGCAACAAGAATCATTTTATTCAAAAATAGAGATTTGTTTAGTGGAAAAAAAACATCAATGTGGAAACAATTTTTAAAACTGATTTATTAGTGAAATTTCAATGATGTTATTTCATTGCAAGTAACAAACTTCTGCAAATCCTTAAGTAAATTTGTGAGTGCCAATTCAGGAATTTAATGTTAACATTTTGGAACTGCTTTTCCATAACAATCCCTATCAATCAAATAGAGTTTTGAATTCCCTGGTACTCCTTTCACTTTGTTACCTTGTTCTCTTTAATCCCATCTGTGAATGACTAGGATAATTTAAGGTAGTTAAATTGTTAGTTATAATATTTATAACTGTCTGAGTGCTCAATCAACATAAGCTGACCTGACACATGACTATGACCACTAGTTCTTTATAATATTTATAAGTGTCTGAGTGCTCAACATAAGCTGACCTGACACATGACTATGACCACTAGTTCTTTATAATATTTATAAGTGTCTGAGTGCTCAATCAACATAAAGCTGACCTGACACATGACTATGACCACTAGTTCTTTATAATATTTATAAGTGTCTGAGTGCTCAATCAACATAAGCTGACCTGACACATGACTATGACAACTAGTTCTTTATAATATTTATAAGTGTCTGAGTGCTCAATCAACATAAGCTGACCTGACACATGACAATGACCACTAGTTCTTTATAATATTTATAAGTGTCTGAGTGCTCAATCAATATAAGCTGACCTGACACATGACAATGACCACTAGTTCTTTATAATATTTATAAGTGTCTGAGTGCTCAATCAACATAAGCTGACCTGACACATGACAATGACCACTAGTTCTTTATAATATTTATAAGTGTCTGAGTGCTCAATCAACATAAGCTGACCTGACACATGACAATGACCACTAGTTCTTTATAATATTTATAAGTGTCTGAGTGCTCAATCAACATAAGCTGACTGACACATGACAATGACCATTAGTTCTTTATAATATTTTTAAGTGTCTGAGTGCTCAATCAACATAAGCTGACCTGACACAATACAATGACCACTAGTTCCTTATAATATTTATAAGTGTTTGAGTGCTCAATCAAAATAAGCTGACCTGACACATGACAATGACCACTAGTTCTTTATAATATTTATAAGTGTCTGAGTGCTCAATCAAAATAAGCTGACCTGACACATGACAATGACCACTAGTTCCTTATAATATTTATAACAGTGTCTGAGTGCTCAATCAAAATAAGCTGACCTGACACAGGACAATGACCACTAGTTCCTTATAATATTTACAAGTGTCTGATTGCTCAATCAAAATAAGCTGATCTGATATAAGACAATGACCACTAGTTCCTTATATTTATAAATGAGTGCTCAATCAAAATAAGCTGACCTGACACAATACAATGACCACTAGTTCCTTATAATATTTATAAGTGTTTGAGTGCTCAATCAAAATAAGCTGACCTGACATATGACAATGACCACTAGTTTTATGCAGCAGTATCTGTATGCCTTTTAACTTTATTAAAAAAATTCTGTTCCCTTTATTTGAAAAATTACAATAAAAAGTAGGTCTGCCTTTAATTCAGAGTAATAACACAACAAATACTTGTGTAAATAGGAAATAAAACAGAGGTGGCAGTCAATTAGGCTCTCACAGAAATGCAAGTGGACATAGCTGTGATCTTAGATTGACATTTTACACATTTGAATACAAGAGGACATATAGTATTTATGTTGGTTACACTAAAAACTGGATTCAAATATTTGACTAAAACACAAATTTCACTTGACAAAATTCATTTCACTGCTATTTACTTCTTAAAGTTTTGCCACCAGTAGGCATTAATAACATTTTCACTGATCAAAATTTATTAATGATTGATATTTACTGTGTACTGAGAACTTTTTGGTAATTAAAATGGAATGAAATAATGGACAGCTGAGAATTTCATGATGCTGATTCGAATTTCTGGATTAAACAATCATTTTTGACACTAAAAAGAGCAACATATTAGGCTATGGTTTACAAATTTGATTTTGATTTACTTTGTCAATAAATAAGCAATTTTCTATAAAAATAAAAATAGGGGTCCATGCTTGCCCCTTCATCATAAATGGGTTTGTGGGTCAACAGGGAGCATGTAAATGAGGGAGCAGTGTATTATGCTAATTTTCAAAATCTTTAAAGAAGAACAATTTTGAAAATGTTGGTATCTGTAATATACTATTGTCTTTCTGTTTGGTTTTGAGGACAAAAATTTATATTGGCAAAATTAATGCTTGATTACATAATAAAGGGGAGGTAAAAAGTCATACATCAGAATGGTCACCTTGATTAGATAATGGAAGGGAGGTAAATTCACATCTGAATAAATGTCCTGTATGTAATTATCACCTGTCTTCCACAGTCAACGACCATGTGTTTCCTAACCAAACAGTTTTCTAAGTTAAGCAGTCACTTGAGTCTATGCAAACTGAATTTTTGCTTTGTGATGAAGGCATTGTTTAGATAAAGGGATATCATGTTAAATATTGATGTGCAATCATTTCTTATCTCACTTGTACATGTAACTCCAGCTGCAGTAACAGTATAAAATGGCACCAATATGTCAAATTTGAAAGACAGCTTTTATTATTAGGGTTGAGTGTCAAAGCAATTTGTTGGAAATGCAGCTGTGTTATTGCAGCAGAAATGGAAATCACCTTTCATACCAGTGTGATAGGTATAGTTAGATATATTAATCTGTTTGGCTGTGAATTAAAGCTGTAAAAAGATTTGTCTTTGAGAAGAGATACATCACATTGTTTGGGCAAGGATTTATTTAATATGCAAATTATGTCTGTAATGGCAGGTCAAGTTTTGGTTCACAGGTCACAACAAATGGCTTCTTTTGATTTTCAATTCATGACATAAGCAGAGAATCTTTTAATCTTGTCAAGATGATCAACTGACAAATGTGGATAGTGTGAACAAACTAAAAGTGGTGTATGTTTTTAAACTGGTCATGATTTTATTTATAGGATGAAGATATAGTAATCTTGCGTGGAACACAAATTTGGGAGAGAATGTATACCCTAATTACACTTTTTTTTTGTAAAGTGCACATAAAACAATTTAAATAATAATAATAATAATAATAATAATAATAATAATAATAATAATAATAATAATAATAATAATAATAGCAATAATGACATTCTGTGCATGGTATTTTTCATGAACAAATTTTAAAAGGTAAACCTGTGTATAGTGGTCACCTGTATGCAATAGACAGTTTTGCCTTTTGCACATGAAGGGCTAGTGACAGGTTTGACCATAACTATAAAGTCAAGAAATATAACTATTAACAAACAGCATTATCAATATGAGGAGTGGAGTAATAAAATCATTTCAGACCAAAGAAAATGAAATAAATAGTATTTTCTTTTACTCAATATTATAATAGGGTATATATAACTTGTATGTAACAATTATGATTCCAATACTAGAAAAGAGGAATTATGTGGAAGAATAACAACAGATGCTTGCAAATGGTAACTGAAGGAGAAATAAATTGGATTAAGTGGCAGAGATGAGCATCACAAACTAGGGGGATTCAATAACTAATGAAGATGTGGGTAGAAAACAATACCTTTTGTATATAGTTGAGACACAAAGACAAGAAAAGATCACAGGAATGAAAGGCTCTTAATCACTGCATTTATGCAATTCCAGAGAAGCCAGAATGTTGTTCAATAAAACTACTTTTGTTTTGCACCCACAAAAAAAGCCCTGACAATGTCTCACCCTGATTCCTCATTCTATTTCCAGACACTATTTACAGAAGTTACTTATGGTTATGCCACTGTAGGTAAACTAAAGTCATTGCTATTTCTAACAAAAATAGGACAGTAACTGGTACTTGGACATTTAATACTTTGAAATTAAACTCCTAGCTCTTATCACAGCTCATAATCCTATAGGCATGGACTCATAAAGCACTCTGGTGTAAAATTGACAGCTAAGGCCTGGATTGATAAAGTACTATGGTATAAGATTGACAGCTAAGGCCTGGATCAATAAAGTACTATGGTATAAGATTGACAGCTAAGGCCTGGACTGATAAAGCACTAAGGTGTAAGACTGACTGACAGCTTAGGCCTAGAGTCATAAAGCACTTTGGTGTTAGACTAATTGGGAGCTAAGATCTTGACTCATAAAGCCTGATTAATTGAGACTGATTAAGTACTTGGGCATAGTCATAATGCACTCAAGTGTAAAACTGATTGCAAGTTTAGGTCTGGAGTTATAAAGCATTCTGGTGTAAGACTGAGTAAGCGCTTGCTTAAGCCTGGAATCATAAAGCACTACAGTGTAAGAGAGAGAGAGAGAGAGACCAAAATGTCAAAAACATGAATGAGAACAACCTAATGATTTAAGTTTGTAATATCTTCTCACAAATAACGAGGTCTGGGGTATGTGATGGCCATAAAAAGTATTCAGCATTTTATCAATATCCCACTGTAATAACCTCATAGCAACACTGGCTAAACAACTATCCTCCTGAAAAAAATTATTTCTCATTTTGACATTCTTTTACTTTAAGTACATATTTTACTTCTTTCTGTAAAAAGCTGTATCTGCACTGATAAGTTAACTATATATCCTGAATTGCTTTCCTTTATTATACCTCTTGCTAATTTCTTTTACTTTGATTACTTAATGAGAACAAAACAACTTTGCATGTTACTTTTAAGGGTTAAAGTAAAAAGTAGTAATTTATTACAATACATGCAAAGATGTTTACAAAAATATCTTTAAAAGAAACCCATGTAGATAGTCAAGTGATGGTGATAGTCTACCTGCACATGTCCAAGATTGAGTGTACCTGTCCAGGTGTAAGTTTGATTATATGATAAAACTGCTCCCCATATGGGATTAGGCAATAGTGATAGTTTACTGCCAAAGTGCAAGTTTGACTATACCTGCCCAAGTAAAAGTTTGATTGTACCTGTGATAGTTTACCTGCCCAGGTGCAAGATTGACTACCTGCCCAAGTGTAAGTTTGATTGTACCTGCCCAGGTATAAGCTTGATTGCACCTGCCCATGTCTTAGATTGCACCTGCCCTGGTCTAAGTTTGATTGTATCTCACCAGGTGTAAGTTTGATTATGTGATAAAAGTGTTCCCCATATGGGGATAACCCACACAGCTACATCAGGTGATAGTGATAGTTTACCTGCCCAAGTGCAAGTCTGATTGTACCTACCTAGGTTAAGTTTAATTGTACCTGCCCAGGTCTAAGTTTCATTGCATCAGTATTTGTATAAGTTGGATTATGCCTGCCCAGGTGTAAGTATTATTGCACCAGCCCAGGTTTAAGTTTGACTGTACCTGCCCAGGTCTAAGTTTGATTGCACCTGCCCAGGTGTAAGTTTAATTGCACCTGCCCAGGTCAAAATTTGATTGAACCTGCACTGGTTTAATTTTAATTTCACCTGCCCAGGTCTAGGATGGATTGCACCTATCCTGGTCTTAGTTTGATTGTACCTGCCCAGGTGCAAGTTCAATTGCACCTGCCCAGGTCTAAGTTTGATTGCATCTGTCCAGGTGTAAGTTTGATTGCATCTGCCAAGGTCTAAATTTGACTGTACCTGTCCAGGTGTAAGCTTAATTATATGGCTAAACTGTTCCCCATATGGGGATATATCATACAGCTATATCAGGTGACAGTGATTGTTTACCTGCCCAGGTCTAAGTTTGGCTATTAAAATGTCATCATGAACGGGTCGAATGTCTCCTTCTTTGAACTGAAAAAAACAATTTAAAATATAGAAGATAAATAAAAATGTGTACATAATGATGACATCCACTATTATGTAAGCAAGATTAATAAAATAGTATTCTTCATGCCATTCAGACGTTTTTCTACAAGAACTTTCCAAGCATTTCATCATTTTTGTCATGGAGATCTAGATTTTTAGCTGTTTAAATAGGTATTTTGTTTTCCTATACTAAATTTTACTTTAAAAAATTGAACACATTCTATTTGGCTGTAAACTCAAGGATTCTTCAAGGATAAATTCCTAACCAAATGTTTTTAAATTCAAGGAGTTTTCAAGGTACCTCTGACAATTTAAGCATTTTAAAAAATTGGATGAACCCTTGACAATTTCTGTAACAAAAAAGGATTCTTGAATCCCTTGACATAAAATAATGGTATGTTCTTTGAAAAATAAGGATTTGCTCTTCGTGAAGTAAATAAGTTTTCTTTATAAAATAAGGATGTATTCTTTGTGAAATCAGGATGCATTCTTTGTGAAATAAAGATGATTTCTTGCAAAATATTGATGTGTTCTTTGTTAAATAATGACGTTCTTTGTGAGATATGGATGTATTCTTTGTGAAATATGGGGATGAATTCTTTGTGAAAAAAGGATGTATTCTTTATGAATTAAATGTGTTCTTTGTGAAATATGGATTTATTCCTTGAAAAATATGGATGTATTCTTTGTGAAATAAACATTTGTTCTTTGAGAAATAAAAATGTGTTCTTTGTGAAAAAAACAATGTGATCTTTGTGACAAAATGTTCTTTGTGAAAAACAATGTTCTTTGTGAAATAAAGATGTATTCTTTGTGAAATATGGATGTATTCTATGTGAAAAAACATTTGTTCTTTGAGAAATAAAGATGTGAAAAACAATGCGATCTTTGTAAAAAAAGATATATTTTACGAAAAAATGTTCTTTGTGAAATAAAGATGTGTTCTTTGTGACAGTGTGTTCTTTGTGACAAACAGTGATCTTTGTGAATAAAAGATGTGTTCTTTGTGAAAAAAGATGTGCTCTTTGTGACAGTGTGATCTTTGTGACAATGTAATCTTTGCAAAGTAAAGATGTGTTCTTTGTGACAGTGTGATCTTTGTGACAAACAGTGATCTTTGTGAATAAAAGATGTGTTCTTTGTGACAGTGTTCTTTGTGACAGTGATCTTTGTGAATAAAAGATGTGTTCTTTGTGACAGTGTTCTTTGTGACAGTGATCTTTGTGAATAAAAGATGTGTTCTTTGTGACAGTGTGTTCTTTGTGACAAACAGTGATCTTTGTTAATAAAAGATGTGTTCTTTGTGAAAAAAGATGTGCTCTTTGTGACAATCAGTGTGTTCTTTGTGACAGTGTGATCTTTGTGACAAACAGTGATCTTTGTGAATAAAAGATGTGTTCTTTGTGAAAAAAGATGTGCTCTTTGTGACAATCAGTGTGTTCTTTGTGACAGTGTGATCTTTGTGACAAACAGTGATCTTTGTGAATAAAAGATGTGTTCTTTGTGAAAAAAGATGTGCTCTATGTGACAGTGTGATCTTTGTGACAATGTAATCTTTGCAAAATAAAGATGTGTTCTTTGTGACAGTGTGATCTTTGTGACAAACAGTGATCTTTGTGAATAAAAGATGTGTTCTTTGTGACAGTGATCTTTGTGAATAAAAGATGTGTTCTTTGTGACAGTGATCTTTGTGAATAAAAGATGTGTTCTTTGTGACAGTGTTCTTTGTGACAGTGATCTTTGTGAATAAAAGATGTGTTCTTTGTGACAGTGTGTTCTTTGTGACAGTGTGTTCTTTGTGACAGTGTGATCTTTGTGACAAACAGTGATCTTTGTGAATAAAAGATGTGTTCTTTGTGACAGTGTTCTTTGTGACAGTAATCTTTGTGAATAAAAGATGTGTTCTTTGTGACAGTGTGTTCTTTGTGACAAACAGTGATCTTTGTGAATAAAAGATGTGTTCTTTTTGACAAACAGTGATCTTTGTGAATAAAAGATGTGTTCTTTGTGAAAAAAGATGTGCTCTTTGTGACAATCAGTGTTCTTTGTGACAGTGTGATCTTTGTGAAATAAAGATGTATTCTTTGTGACAAACCTTTCTTTGTGACAATGTAATCTGCCAAAAAAAGATGTGTTCTTTGTGACAGTGTGTTCTTTGTGAAGGAAGAATGTGTTCTTATGAAAAAAGGGTTTTTCTTTTATGGTTCCCATGCTTTTTCTAATGATAAATTTCCAGGTCATTTCCAGGAATGAAATTAATTTTTTCAAGGGTCATATATGACCATTACCAAATGGAATCAAAGAACATTTTAGATTATAAAAAATGCATTTTCTAAATCTAAAGAGCTTTCTCTTTCAAGACTCCAAAACATTTAAGTAAGAAAAGATAATCATGTATAAAACTATAAAATGTATCACATGAAACAAGTTTGATTATATTTCTATAAATTAGCATGTAAAGTCATTTCAATGTACAAAATAAAAATTCTAACTTTACTTTAGATTTCCAGTTACAGTATAAAATAACAAAACAAATGCAAATAATTAGAATCTTGTCTTGTAATGAAAAGAGTTTACCCTGAATTTTTATGAGCCAATAAAATCCCAAACAAGATTTTTCAAACAACCTAATTTCCTTAAGACAATCTGGTTAAAAATCCATCAATTAAAAAACATTTTCAAATGAGTGGATTTAAATTTTGATGAAAGATCTTCAAAATGATACATTGCTGTATAAACAAGAACTGAATTTTTTTTAAAATCAACTCTTGTACTTGGCTAAACCTGTCACCAAACCTGTATTGATACAGGGGCTTGTATTGTTTTTAATACAAGGGACAACAATTTCTCATTTCAGCCCTGAGATTCAACATATTGGACTTAAATTTGGCTTAAAACAAAAAGCAGTCCATTTTCTAACCCAGGTTTCCTCCAAATATTCCAACCTCATTTTTCATATTTGGACATTTCGGTTGGGATGTGTATGTCATATTTCATCAATGCCACAGTTTTATCTCGTCTCTAAGCAGAATAATGACATAACAATTTTAATACTCACAATTTCTGAGAAAATAACTTTCATATCAATTATATGCATGTATTACTCAATCTAACAATGTTTAAAGATTGCTAGGCCGTCTGGTAATCGGCTACACTTTACCACCATCATGTTAGCCTCTTGTGATGCTAGACTGGTTTTCATACCTTCCATGTAAGAAAAGATATGATATCAAGTTGACTTTAAAAATAAAAATACTAGATGAATCTCTAATCAGCTGAACATGTGGATTGACTCAGCATATATGTTTATTGCAAGCACCCAAATGATTCATACTGCACCCTCCAAATATTCTGGTAGGAACTCGATAAATTTAACTCTCGATCAGTTTAGTTATGAATCAATTATGCGATTGTTTCAGGCGTTAAGTGTTAGTGAAAATTCCTAGGTTCTCTCAACTTTCATCAATATTTGCAAAATTCAAGGGCTTTTCACAGTTGGGAAATTTTTTTATCACTTCTCTTGACTTTTTCCTATTTCCCAGTAGCGTGAAATAAAGACGTGTTCTTTGTGAAAAAATTATCTGCTCTTTGTAAAATAAGGATGTATTTTTTGTGAAATAAAGACGTGTTCTTTATGAAAAAATTATGTGCTCTTTGTGAAATAAGGATGTATTTTTTTAATTGTAAAAAAAACATTTGTTCTTTAGAAATAAAAATGTATTCTTTGTGAAATAAAGATGTTTTTTTTGTGAAATAAGGATGTGTTCTTGTATAAAAATGCATTCTCGGTGAAATAAAGGTATTATAAATTTAACTATAAATAGAAGTACTTTGTCACATATGCAAATATTTGATGTGTTCATTTGTTTGTACAGAATGTTCTGGCTGACAATATTGTGGATGAGCCATAACGGTTTACATTTTGTTTAGCTTTTACGTCTTTTACAAAAACCGTATCAACAGCCAGACCCTTAAAACAGTCTTCATGTTATAGATGAACAGGTGTAATGCTGTTTGTGTAAAATTCAATACATCTGTTATTAGCATGATAAAATAACAAACATATATTTTATCTTCAACTGAATAACATAAGTTTTAAGTCTTCTTAATCAAGCACAATGGGTTACCTCGCTGGAGACAAAGTACTCCAAGTATGAAAGACATGCAGAATTACCCTATGTACTCTAAGTTTAGTCCAACTGTAAAGAACACAGAACCAGATCTGTTACTGCAAAAACCACAAGCAGATTATGGGGTCTTTGTAATCTGTTAGAGGTACTCAGCAGAAAAAACAACAGAGACCCTGACAGACTATTTGCAGTTGCACTTGAGTTATAAGCAAGAATATACTCATCTGTCTTGTGCATTTCTCTGGGATGAAATTAATTCAGCTTTGTAAGACAGAATCAGACAAGCATCAAAACTAATCAGTAACGATTTAATAATGAGTATCAATAACTTTGTTACAAATTTTTGAAACAATATTGTGCTTTTCTGACTATGTCCCATGTCATTTTACAAAAAAATTATATAATGAATAAAAGTATGAGTTCTGAATGGGTTATTGCTTTAAAATTGTTTTCATATCCAACCCTGACAGCTGTTCATGTGTTAATCCATGCATCCCTATCAACTCAATTAGGCATGTCCATTTTTACAGCTGTACAGGCATGATGCCTGGCTTTCCAAGCAACTCAGGCATGTAAATGACAAAATGATATCAGTACACAAAGTGTACTTTATTCTTTTATCCTGCAACCATGTCTTTAAAGTGTGTTCTTAAAATTAAATCTGTCAAAGACACTTTTGCATTGATGGGATTTAATATTATAATATGCTAATACACATTACCACCTCTTTAAATTAGCCAGACTAAGTGTTGATAATATTCCATTTTTGTAACTATGCGTAGTGCAGCAGGTGACTGTACTTACAATCTGAGACTGGTTTCCTATTGGTATCCACTTCAAGTGCTTGGTTGTGACTGTAAGAAAATGAAAAATATTGAACAATTCTTAATCTGAATGTTGAATATATATCTCTAAACTTGATATTTTGTGTAAAGTTATAATGTATTCAATCTGTATTTTCTCAAAATATTAGCTGCTCCTGCTTAATAATGTAGTTATTTTGGGTGGTGGTAAAACTAATTATTAATATTTACCTGTTGCTGTTGTATATCTGGTGCTTTTCTGGGCAGCAAATACAGTGAATAGAATTTTTCTTCCTTAAGGGTGACTCAGAGGATTCCAGAACACTTTTGATTGCCCCTGGGACACCCCACTAAAGTGCTCACCATTACCAATCACTGCCATCTCACCTCTGCCTGCGTGGGTTTGAGTTTTGGACCTGGCCAATGTGGGTATGTGAGAAAGTTTCTCATCAGACGGTGGTTTTTTTTCTAGTTTTCACAGGTTCTTCTTCCACCATTATTATTGGCCACCATTTATAGCCTATCTTGTGCTGAAAATGGCATTCAACCTTATAACAGCAAGAACAACTGGGACATATCATACTTTACACTTGCCCATATTTAATATCCATTTCTCAGTGAGATGACTCAGTGGGACATCAGTGTGGGGATAGAGAGAATCTGGAAATAGCAACAGGTAACTATTACATCATTAAAATTAGTTTTACCCCCACCCCAACTATATTTTATAGTTATTAATATGATACCTGTTACTCTTACATAGCATGTCAGTTTAGTGGAAGGACTCTGAGTGACTGAGTGCCCTAAAGCACTCACTGTTACCATTACACCTGTTTGCTTTGGTTTGAGTCTAGAGCTTGGACAATGTAGGGATGTGAGAAGGCTTGCCAGTAGCTTCCTGTGGGTCAGTGGTTCTTCAGGATTCTTCTGGGTTCTTCTTCCACCAGTCATATTGGCCACCATGTACAGCCTATTATGTGCTGAAAAATGGTGTTAAACAACAACTTCAGTTTGGTGAGATACTGATGGTCACACAATTGGTGAATTAAAACAAGCATAAGGAATACTTACTGAAGAGTAAAAGACTACTGCAGGATGGAATTTCTGAGCATCAATGACTGGGCCCTGTGAAAAATGCCTTTGCTTTGGTGGGCTAACAAGCAACAGTAAAAGAAGGAGAAATACCAAAATGCGACATTCATCTCCTTCTCAAATGATAAAGGAGTTAAAAAGATCTATGAGGCAGGATTGGCTCAAAATGGGCTCTAAATTACATGTCTCTATCAGTAAGGGACTAGTATTCCCTCTTGATAACTAATAGCAATCCACCTAGAATGATGGAATGTGAAATGTCAGTTTAATGGAGCCTATCTTGATCATCTGTGTCAAAGTGGAACAACCAAAGAAAGCTGTCATTTTACTAAAACAAATCAGTTGGCCAAGGAGAAAAACTGACTCATTATTCTTACTGGACGTGATACAGTCCTGCTCTCTTGATGAGACGTGAAGCTTGCTTCTCACAGACACTATGGCAAGAAAGAAAACTGTCTCAAATGTATGATTCTAGAACTAAGCCTCAACCAAAGGTTCATAAGGGGGATTGTTAAGAGATTTACAACACAAGAAAGATTTATTTAGCATTAGAAAGTGAGACACTGGTCTCTGGAGCTCAAAATACCAGATCATATCTGTTGAAAAGTGAGAATCTGCCTGAATGGGCATGCCTACTGAAACTTGGGTGATGGAGAGGGCTGTCCAATTGCCCTTAATAGAAACATAGCACTATTTCTCTTCAAAAAGGAAAAGAATACACTGCACTCATTGACGTACAGCTAGGATTGACAAGTTTTCTAATCCACCAATCACAAAAGATTCTCCATTGGCATCAGTTTGTTCATGGACTGAATGCACTTGGCAACTTTGATCAAAAATGTTTCTTTGTGGAGAGATCATTTGAGATGAATCAAGGTGGAAAATCTGTGGGCAATTGTGGAGACAACCACTGTACTGCAACAGGATACAATAGATGGTCATCCTCTTAGGCAAGGTCCCTGGATGGTCCACAAGTAGAACAAGATTGCTGTGGCTACTGAAGGGGCCATCAAAGTAAGCTGGGCAGTTGAATGCCTAACTTGTGTAAAACCGGTGTGATCATTCAAAAAGGTGGGAAGGTGCAAGAAAACAGTGACCCCTTGATAGGTTGAAAGTGTTCACTGCCATGTTCTCTGGTTGGGAAATGGGTAAATGTAAACAGGAGCTTGTTGCTTAACTTGGAAGCAAACAAGTCCACGAAAGGAGTCCATCAAAGTTGAAACAAGGAGTCTACAATGGATTGTTGGAGCAAACATTGCATAAGGACTATCTTTCCTTTCCTTGAGAGACTGTAAAAATATTATTTTTGTTGGGAATGTGGTAGACTTGGAGAATAATTCCTTCTGAAGTTGCCACCATGCTGATTTCTTATTTTGCTGGATGTATCCATGAAACCATAAGAACATTGCCTCATTTCCAAATTGTTGACATGGAATGTAGATTCTTTTTGGGAATGCGAACCATGAAAAATCAGTCCTTCTGGCTCTCGATAAGTGCCCCACCTTGAATCTGATGTGTCTGTCAACAAGTGGGGCTCAGGGTATGAGTGATTCGTGACTTTGGTCAGAAAAAGATCCCAATTTGTCTGATGGTGATGGAAATCCTGACCTAGAGAAATTGGAGACAGTTAAATCCTGAGACTGAGTTTGGCCCAGCCTTATCACTATGATCTACACTGAGGGATGGCCATTGTAGATGAGCCAATTGTTGAAATATTGGAGGACTGCAGACCTGTTTACCCATAAATTTTCCTGTCAGTATTTTAAGCAATGCCTGTCAGTATTTTCAGACCGCAGTCAGTATTTTCAGCAAACAAATAGTAGATACTATCAATATACTATAATTATCATTATATAGTATTACACGACATAATAACTATACAATATTGTGTAAATAACTCTGTAGTTTGCAAAGACGCTGGTATTTAGTTAATTCTGTGTTTCAAGACACAAATATGCAGAAATTGAACACCACTGACTTAAACATCCTGTTCATATTATAGTGATAAAAACCACAAAAAATACAACATAACCAAATTTATTGTTGTTTACCTCCGTTACTTTCTCTAGAAATTCTGTTTTCTCAGCTTCACACGTATCCATAACATTTTAATTAAAGCCAATTCTCTATTTTTAATGGTTAAGGACGACTTGATATAAAACATTACGACATTGTTACCATCCATCCACTTAGAAAATAATAAGTTTATCTAGATAGGTGAAGGCAATCTTATTTATCTGATAAAATCTAGTATCATCTTTGTCAATATTTACTAGAATGGAAATAATTTACTAGAATGGAAATAAGGTTAATAAATTATTTTTCATTGCTTCCGTTAACTTGTCAGCTGTACTTAATGACAAATTCATATTTGCGATCAACTCACATAGAATCGCCTCAGCACGTGTTATTTGTTTTTGAAGTATGTTTTGTTCACTGACTTCCTTTCCTTTCATCATTGACAAAATGTTTTTATTTCCATTCACTAATGATTTCAATTTTGTATGATTTTCCGATTCCACATGCCGTGAACAGTCATTTCTTCCACCATGTGCACAGGAAAAGTCTAAGTTGCAAACAGTGCAATGCACAAAATGTTTTCTTTTGACGATGGTTTAAGGCATAGCCACAGAGTAGAATAAACTGGTAGAAAATGCTGCTTTCTGTGTTAGACTTTCCATTTTCATCATCAGTTTCATGCTGAAACTTTCTTGTCGACGGCATTTTCCTTTGTTTAAACAACCGGATGTTGAGAATGTCAAAATAAATGACGTGGCACAAAATGCGGACGCGGATGCGGACCGAAGAGACGATACAACGAAATGAAACGGAAAAAAAACAGCTTAAAAAATTAATTTTAAAAAGTAATAAATAAATGCAACCTCAAATCGTATTTTTTAGTTCAATGATCATATGACCGTACGGATGGGCTTTATTCTGTACAAATACGGTCAAATACGGTCGGGTAAACAGGTCTGGGACTGGGATACCTAATAACCTTAAATGGGCAGCAACTATTTCCACAATCCTGGTAATAGCTCCTGGTGTGGAGGCTAGGCCAAAAGGTGGTATTTGGAACCGAAAGATAGACATGTAAAGGTACATATCATAAAGATCAATGGAGACCTGGAATATACTGGAGCAGAAGGCCAGAGATGGGTCAATTAAGACCATCTCTGCTTCACCTGTTCGAGGAATAGAGTGATCCTCTCCTATTACATGGTGGAAGAATATGGGGACCTTACTGGATAGAGATCAGAAAGCATGCGCTGGTAGCCATCATTAATGATGATGGAAAGGACCCACCCATTGGCTGATACAAAAGAAAAGAGGTTTAGTCTGATGCCAATTGGAATAAATTGGAAGAGGTATTCTTTGGTTTGAGATGGAGAGCTAGTCTGTAGCAAAAATGTCAATAAAATGAAAACCTAATCCAGAACAGGGTTTCATGAGGCTGTTTTGAGGTGGAGAATGAAATCATTGAACTGAAGAGAACAAACGATAAATCCTCGGTGTACTCGTTTTTGTACATGACTTTACATTAAAAACTTTTAATGGGAAAATGATTGTTGTTTTTTATTTTAATAATTTCCTAATATAATAAAATGAACTCAAAGCAAACAAAACACATTTCAAACCAACTTCACAATAGTGACTGTTGATACTTGCAATGTAGAATATCCAAGTACTGGCTTTATCAAAAGAAACAGAATTTGACAAAAAAAGATAAAAAATTATTCATTAACCACAGAATGTACAAAAATGTTTTTGATATACATTTTTATTTTGCAATTTTAAAGCCAGAAGATTCCCAGACAAATAAGGACAGTTGTCAAGTCTGCTATAGGGCTATCAACACTAGTTCTTAGGAAAGAGAGAATGGCGTGTACTTCAACCTGGGCATTTTCAGTGCACATATTAAGGCCCAAATGCCAAAGGGGAACTCTGAAATAGGGGTTGTTGTTTAATTGTGGGTGCAGCTTTAAAGAATCTAGCCAATAGAACCTGACAGTAGTTAGGATGATTGTGCTTCTTGGCCATTTTTGAGTAGGCACAAATGACCAGTACTGTTGGTATCTCGGACCCTGAGTAGGCACAAATGACCAGTACTGTTGGTATCTCGGACCCTGAGTAGGCACAAAGGACCAGTACTGTTGGTATCTCAGACCTTGAGTAGGCACAAAGGACCAGTACTGTTGGTATCTCAGATCCTGAGTAGGCACAAAGGACCAGCACTGTTGGTATCTCAGATCCTGAGTAAGCACAAATGACCAGTACTGTTGGTATCTCAGACCCTGAGTAGGCACAAATGACCAGTACTGTTGGTATCTCGGACCCTGAGTAGGCACAAAGGACCAGTACTGTTGGTATATCGGACCCTGAGTAGGCACAAAGGACCAGTACTGTTGGTATCTCAGATCCTGAGTAGGTACAAAGGACTGGTACTGTTGGTATCTCAGACCCTGAGTAGGCACAAAGGACCAGTACTGTTGATATCTCAGATCCTGAGTAGGCATAAAGGACTGGTACTGTTAGTATCTCAAATCCTGAGTAGGTACAAAGGACTGGTACTGTTGGTATCTCAGACTGAGTAGTCACAAAGGACCAGTACTGCTGGTATCTCAGACTTTGAGTAGGCGTTAAGGACCAGTACTGCTGGTATCTCAGATCCTGAGTAGCCATTGAGGAAATAAGCCCTCCAAAGACAGTCTCTGCCTCAAAGGGGAGGGGGGCACTTCAAAATCTTAGAGGTAGCCAGAGAAACATCCCTGTGCAGGTGGATCTCTGCTCACATTACCATGGACAAGAAAAATACATTCTTAGATTTTGCCATTTCTTCCAAAAAATGAAGGGCATTACGAGACTTAAATCTCAGCTATCTCATCTGGATGGGGAGGGGGCTGGATCCCATCACCAAGGGACTCCAGTGACTCAAAGGTTGCTGCCCAGCCAATAAGGAGGTTGGGATGGGGGCAAAATTCACTTTCAGCCCATACCAAGCTGTAGGCACGTAGAGGGTCTGGTCCCCACTCACAGGGGGCACAACTCACAGATTGACTTTCTAGATGAAAAGCAGTAGGGAGGGCGAACCCTACAAATTTTTGCGACAAAATCGATTAAAGCCTCAGAATGCCCAATGGAGCCTTCCTACGAAATCTCATATTTCAACCAAAAAAAAAAATAAAGGCCCCATTTGTAAAATGGAGCCTTAGCGATTTTGTCGTAAATATGTTGTCATAACCACCCTCAAATTGCTGCCAATTGCTATCATCTATGTCGCAAATATGTTGTCATAGCCCTCCCTGCTACTGAAAGAATTTCAGGGTTAATACAAATGATTTAACCGAATATTTGATCAAGTTCAATACGATATCGTGACCGAGGGTCGTGTAAATTTATTGTTATAAATCCATGTGGGACTGACTGAGCATGACTAAAGTAATTTTTGAATCCATTGAAGTCCATATCGGAACACCATGTCTGCCAAATATTTCGTAGCGTATGTGTATCAACGCCGTTGAATACAGCAAGAATATTGCAGTTATCGCGAATCACTTTTGGAATCTGAGTGTAGCGTTGAGTGACATATATCACGTCAGTGTTTTTATGCCTACCTCGTGAAAATATTCTAGCAGGGTTCTTTTGATTATCTAACATCACATCATCGTACACTACAAGATTGTTTATGTCTCCATCGAGGTCATCTAGGTGCATCATCAATATCTGTTATAAAGTCGATTACACTTTCACCTTTAATTTCTGATGCATTCTCATTATAATCTTTTAGCACTTCATAACACCGTTGATCATCTACGGATGGAGCAACTAAATATAATTTATCCCACTTCATAAATCGCATTATCAAATTAAGCAGCAATTGTGTTTTACCCGATCCAGATGGTCCGATTATAATGGCACGGACAGAATTCGGAAGCGCTGCGTGGTGCTTCACCGGTTTTCTTCTTTTAGTCGCTGAAAAATCAATTATATTCATAACGCTATATATAAATTATGGATCTATATTGTGTTAAATGTAAAAAGCATACTAGTACAAATGATGTGACAATTATAACTAAAAATAACAGATCGGCACTTACTGGTAAGTGTGTAACATGTGGTACAAAAAAATTTTGATTTATTTCTTTAAAAAAAAAAGCGACACGGAGGTGATATCGCAGCCAAATTAGGAAAACTCCCCGGAACCCCATGGGCAAAATACCCTGGAAAAAAACACCTTCCAGGATATAGCTACTGTGGTCCCGGAACAAGATTAGATCTCAGACTTGATGATTAAAATCAGCCCCGGCCTGGTGAGTATCCGATAAATGCTATTCATAAGGCATGTCATGCTCATGATGTTGCATATAAAAGCAATAATTTGCAACAAAGACATCTCGCGGATGTAAAATTAATTCATGCGTTAAATGCTATTCCCGATAAATCCTTCAAAGAAAAATTGGCTTCATGGTTGGTCAAATCAGCTATGAAAGGCAAATTGATGTTAGGTGCTGGTAATTGAAAACACTAGTGTTTTTATAGTATGGAATCTATTTATTATTCTCCGAAAGGATACTGGAGGGGTAAAGCAGCAATTAGTAAACTCGCTAACGCTGCAAAAGTGAAAAAGTCCACTGCGGAAGATTGGTTATCCAAACAAGCTATATGGCAAATTTATCTACCACCGCCTAAACAAATTAATTATTCTCATTTTGATGTTACCGTACCCAATGAAGTTCATCAGGCTGATTTATTGTTTTTACCACATGACCATGGTTACAAATACGCGCTCACTGTAGTTGATATTGCGAGTCGATTTAAACAAGCAGAACCATTGAAAACAAAGTCAGCTTCTGAAGTCGCTTCTGCATTTGAAAGGATTTATCGACGAGGTCCTCTAAGATGGCCAAATCTATTACAAGTTGATCCTGGCAAAGAGTTTCAAGGTGCTGTTCTATCAACAATGAAAACTCATAATGTTACAATACGACGGGGACATACTGCGTTACATCGTGATCAGGCAATTGTAGAATGATTTAATCGAACTCTTGCAGAACGGTTATTTGGATATCAATATGCAAAAGAATTCATCCAAGAAAAACGATCTCGTGAATGGGTCCAAAGGTTACCGAGTGTAGTTGCAGCGTTAAATAACGAGATTACTCGAACTATTAATATGAAACCAAATATTGCAATAAAAAAAAATATATACCCGAACAACCACAGCAGGTTAGCACTCAGCCACTTCTCGGTGATGTTACTGTGAGATATTTATATGAACCAGGAGAACTTGAAGGTGGTAAAAGAAGAGCTACTGATCCTATATGGAGTGCTACTATGCATAAAATTTCAACCATAACGCGATCAACTGGTAGATCTCCAATCTACAGATTGGATTCAACTGCACCTCAGCGTGGTTTTACACACGAACAACTACAAGTCATTCCAGACGATACTCAATTACCGCCACATGGTCTTAACTAGCTCCATTATGTCTATTACACTCAAGACAGGTCAACATCACATTGTTTCTGACATGACCAAGACTGCTATTTTTTCTGTCTACAGTGAATTGTCGAGGGTCTTTATCCAAATACTGCCAGTGCATTATACAATTGCAACTGGCGCAGTGATTATTCTGTTGTTCTTTTAATGCAATTATTACTTCAGCATCAATATCATATTCTCGTTGTTTTTTTTTGTCCTGCTGTTTGTAACCAGAGAGTTTTTTATTAATGATGCTAATATCAGTGCTATCATCGTTTGCATTAAAATCATCATCGAAAACAATCCTTCGTAGTTGATTTATTCGTCGTACTCTGGACACTGCAAGATAAACTAAATTTGACCATTCAATGCGATTATCAACTATCCAAACAATTGTATCCGTGATGGTCAATCCTTGTGACGAGTATATTGTTGTTACATAACCAAGTGTCCATGGTGATTTATCAGCGCATAATGCATCTTCTACAGCATTGATATCAACTAGCACAATATCATTTAACACTAGAATCTGTTTCTCCGTCCGGCCTGGAATTTCAACTTCAATATTCTGCTTTCGTGTATCCGATGGTCTATAACACAACGGTACTGGAAACATTGGGAATTTTTTCTTGTGTAGCTCAAACAACTTTTTCTGAAGTGCGTCTCTGACTATCTTTCTATTTGCTACTACAAAATCATTTGGTCTCCATGTTTCCCAAAAATCATGCATAGGTGTTTCAGAAATTATTTCACGCGCTACTTCACATTGAATTCTATCGGGTTTTAATCTAATTAGTTTTTTAAACTCATGTAACTGCTCATCGAGTGCTCTACAGTCAGTATCAATTTCTTCGTAATAATCAACAAATCCTTTTAACCAATCATGTGGACTTCTACCAACAAATGGTGGTGGTTGACCATGATCGCCGCACAATATAACTTTTGTATTATTTTGCAATAACCAATCAAGAAACATTTTTAATACATCTTCTGAAACAGTACATGCTTCATCCCAAATAATAACCGCAGGAATAAATTTCTCACCCATTCGCTCAGGAGTCCAAGCATCATCCTTGTATCGAAAAAAACTATGATATGTGCAAGCATCAACATTTCGTTGTTTTATCTCTCTAGTCTATGGGTTGGTGTGAGTACAATCATGGACATTCTCTCTCCATATAATTCTATCACACGTGTTGTCTTTCCAGACCCACCACAACCGTTTAAATAAACTTTTATATCTACAAATTGGATCTGATATCGGTGGTGCTTTAGACATAGAAAATCCTTCAGATTTTTCACTGATAGAATTATCGTTTTTCAGGTAACTGCTTTTTGCTGATTTAGAATACTTGCATTGTATTTCACGTTTAATTCGCCATGTTCCCCAAGTCTCTTCGCTTTTAGTAAATTTAGTTACCTCTTTGATATATTTTTTATCGACATACATTGAATCAATTGCAACTCTAACTGCTATACTAGGAAATCTATTTATCATTGCAAATAAATTGATAGATGCATAACCCAGCATAGAAGCTCTCAAATGTAGATATGCAGAGCTTTCTCCATCACTGTAAGTAACAACTCTACCTAACTTTGTTCTATTGGACAAGAAGGCTGTTTTACAATTTGCGTACCTATTTTTCTCTACTGCATCTTTAATAACGAAGTCGTATTCGGCATCATCTATAATCAATGGTGAGGATTGTCTTTTATAGTTGAAATTTTTTCCACCTTGTGTAAATTTACCAATTATTCTTCTGCCAAGATCCTTTGCTTCACTATTTCGTTGATTAAATATCTTTTTTGACCATTCAATGATGTACTCCTCGTCAGCATCAATATGTTTTCTAGACTTATCAATTATACTATCAAGACATTTTGGTTCTGGTAACCAGACATTGGTTTGTTTTCGATATGAGATAATCGCTTCGCTGACATTCAATGAAACTAACATTTTACAATCAATCATATATCGCAATAACACTATTGGTAACCACATCCTTTCAGCCATGTGTCTACCAATCCAAACATAACAACACGGATGAAGTCCTTCAGCGAATTCAAATGATACTACGCGAGCAAAACTGGTCAAATCAAAATCAGGCAGTGGTCCATTAATAGCAACGCGAGTCATTTCATGTGTGGGATGTCCAAACCGTTTAAAATACTCACCAGCGAATCCATATCCTAGAAAACTTCCTGGATAACAGGCAACGATATCAACTGATATCATACTTTCACGATTGTACTTAACGTTCCATAGACCGCCATGATAATATTCCAGATAGCTGGATTGAACATCCTGTAAAAACTCTTTTCGTGTTGGTTTCCAATTATTTTTCTTTCTTGCAAAATGAGCTGCAACCAATGGAATTGTAAAACAATTTGTAAGTAACTGTTTGTAATCATCGGATTTTCCATTAAAAACGCTAGCGTTTTCACTGAGACTCGTTGCTAGTTTTTTTGTTTTTTTTTTCATCCTATTATGCAGACTTTCAGTACGATATAATTCACCGTTAGGTCTCACAAATTGATTGAATCGACATTCTTCATCTTCAAAACTATGAAGTAGCCATACTGATACAGGGTCGTTTTTACACAAACTAGCAATAGCATCGAATAATCTTTCTTCAGTGAGAATACCATCCTTGGAGAATTCTTCTGGGATATACTTCACTGTTCTGTTTCGCGGGAATATTGTAACCGCGGATGTCCATGCGTGTTTGTTATGATCAATAATTTTGATTGGAGCTCCGTTTTTATTGTATTTCGATTCGTATAATACTTCACCGGTTATTGTTGAAACGATTATCGGAAATCTCAGCGACTTTTCCAATCTAGCTATATCGGAAATAGTTGCTCCGTTCTCTTACACTGTTAGCTCCCATTGATCTATTTTTTTACGTCTTAGATCGGTTAATTTATTCCCACGGAGTGCATTTGTAAAGTGTTCTATTACACGTTCTGCTACACAATTGAGTGGTTTTACCACTGATGTTGATTGTTTCATTGGTGCTAGTTTTCCAATGTCAGGTTTCTTATTTAACGGATATATCCCATAAACAATTGCTGTTTCAGGATATGCTTTTTCATAGTATGGTTTATCAATTCCAGTTAACAGCCCTGGTCTGGAATCACGGCTAACAATGACTGTTGTCCTATCTTTGAGAATTGGATCAAACTTGTCCCGTATAATCCAATCGCCCAATTCTAAATTGATAATGAATTTCACTCTGAGAAAATACCTTTTATTGTCAAGTTGTGATAGTATCATAGCTGCTGTTTCATCATTCATTCTAGCATCAACAACACCTTCAATTTTAAATGTTGACCAGGTGTATGATGCGCCGTCCTGTTTAAACTCATTAACACAATCTCGTATTTTTCTAATCAGACTTCTATTATTTATTCTCTCTTTTGGTACGTCTTCGAGGGTTCTATCGAGATTGAATTTAATATTTTTATAAGGCTTGATTGTCGATAATCTCTTGAAATCTTCATTCATATAAATAAAGCAAACATTTAAATAGAAAATTTTGTTTATAAATAATGAATCACTGCAAATGGCTTATGACTGGATCAGTAACCCTATGCAATAAATCGTGTAGAGGTGAATTCTGTGGACATCACTTACAGAGCGTCAGAAATAATTCGACAGGCCCGGCCCCATGCATAAATTGTGGGGTGGGTGTGAGAGGAAAATCACAATTATGTATCAATTGTGGAGGTAAGCGGTTTAGAGAATTGAAATGTTATTATGATAAACGAATAAAAAACGCTATCATTGACCCTAACCATGACTCTGTCAAAGAAAAAAATCATAAAAACCCCTCAAGACTACATTAATAGATTTATAAATAAAGCAAATGATGAATTAGACAAATAGTATTATTGTATATAAATGGAGCAAGAATTCAGACCTCACCCCAAACTTGTTAATTATGAAATATCTCGTGAAGGTGTTGTTAGACACCCTAGACTAAAGAAGCCTGTTGGATTTGTTAATAATCAGGGATATTTGTGTTTTACTGCTGGAGGAAAGGTATATCTCTGTCATAGGGCAGTCTTTGAGTGTTATATGGGACCGATCAAAGATGGCTGTGTTATTAATCACATTGATTCTGTTTCTCAAAATAATTCTCTTGAAAATTTGCAATGCATTTCTCAAAGTGATAATACAAGAAAGGGAAAGACAGGGACTTGTTAGTCAGTTGGAAAGAGACCAGTACAGTCATTTGATACAGCGACGAATGAAAAAAGAATTTTTCAATCAATAAATGCTGCAGGGAAATATTTTGGAATATGTATGCCTTCAGTACGAAAAGTTGCTGAAGGGATTTATCAAACAGCTATCTCAAAGAAAAATGGGTATAGAATAAAATTTTCCTATTTACAAGATAACTCTCAATAGTGAGTTTTAATTATAAATAAAAAATTTTTTAATGATCCTTTTTTATGCTATTTGATGCTATTTCAGCCAATTTTTGTGTCATTTTTGCATGATTTTATGGTATTTTATTACAATTCAGACCAATTACCATAGGGTAAAGTAGTCGATTTTCTGTGTTATTTTCCATAGGGAAAAACGCTAAAAGCGTTTCGCGTTAATATCATTTTATTTATTCTCAGTATAAGCTATTATGTACATATATTTTTTCCAATACTTATTAGTAATGTCCATGCATACATGTATTAAAAAAGTAAATGACAAATGTCAAGCATTCCCCCGTAGGCTGGAACAGCCAAGGTCAGTAGCTGGAACAGCCACACACCATCGATAACAAACAGGTAGTTAACAAACAGGTAGTAAATATGGTCGTTGTACCGACTAAACAAGACACTCTGTCAAGGTTCTATTAATAGATTTTTTACAAATCCCAATTATGCACGTTAACAGCTGTTTAGATTTTGGATGAAAATGAAATTACTTTGTAATTACAAATTACTTTGTAATTTCCACAAGGAATAATACAAATTAAAATAGATTGCATGTGAGGTCAAAATAGTAAAGCACATTACATGTAATTCAGTTTTTTAGTATAAATACATATAGTATGACAGGTCCCATGACAGAGTTATCTGTCATGTGAATCCATTATTATTACGATTAAATAAACACTAATATTATAGAAATTAATAAAAATTTTGCTATTATTTAATAGTTGTATTCCTTTTTTTAATGTTTTATTTAAATATTTAGTTTCCATTGAAATTACTACACAATTTTCACTATGAAATGCTAGGGAAATAAATACACACTCGTTTATAGTTTATCGTTTATCGACACTGGCCTTATTATCACCTTATATATAATATGAGCTGTATAAGCTTGGGGCTTTAAGGGAAGCCCAAATTTGCCAATCAAAACTACCCACACCATTGTCATGGTGTGGTTGAATTTTCTCAACTGCAACCAGGGTTAATTTCTTGGGTTGCTTTTGATTGGTAGATTTGGTGTAGTAAGTCCGCCCCTGTTCATATCATATCATCTCATTGTATATATACCATCCTATATAATCCCATTGTATATATACCATCCTATATACATTGTATATATACCATCCTATATAATCCCATTGTATATATACCATCCTATATAATGCATTGTATATATACCATCCTATATGTAATGTACTGTCCCCCCCCACAACATATCTTCTGGGAGATCTAATATAATCTTTATTACATTAGAGCTAGAGCTTTCGTTGGAGATCTATGTTTGTGGCCTTTGGGCTTATTTGAATGCAAGGCACCCAAATGAGTTCCAAGAATGTGCTGTCCCCCCTCTGGGCCTCTTTGAGGTCATTTGGCGTGAAAGGTATCCAAATGAGGCTTCATGTTATATGTTACATGTTGTGTGAAACTGTTTCTGAGTCTAATACCCATATAGCCCGCCCTTGAACTCGATTGGGGGGGGGTTAGGGTATTGTATAAGTCTTTAATGTATGCTTAACTATCTGCCTATTACCTCGAAGGAGATGACCAAGCATTGTATATGTCCCTTTTTTTTTGTATATTGGATTGGGTATTAAGGGCTTAAAAAATATTTTAAAAAATATTAAATAATATTTTAAAGATAAAGAAAATACATTATTAATATTCAATAAATGGAATTTCAAGTTATTACATCTATCATCACAGAAATATTAAATTTAAGAAATCAAGGAATCGTACTTTCTGAATTTTTGAATGAAGACAGACTTTTGAATGAATTTGAACAAATTAATATACAATTGAAACATGGAAGATATGTCCTACCTAAAATGTATTCACTGATAAAAAGAATCCCAAAAGCAGTTAATGTTTCTTTGTATAACAATGATATTAATTTATTCATTCGGCTATTTAGTATAGTTGAAGCAATTAGAAAGAAACTAGGGGAACAGTACCAAGTTCGGTCAGAGATTGCTTTGAAAGTGAAATCTATAAGACATTTGATTGATGAGTCTGGAAGTGAAAATGGAAATGCAAGCATTGAAAACCACTGAAAACCCACAATTGAAAAAACGTTAACATTTCCAATAATGACATCAGAATCATTAACTACCTGACTAACCCACGAGAGGTTAGCATTACTGAAAAAATTTATACCAATTCGAGATGACGTGCGAGATAAACTACAACTTAGACAGCAAGCGCAGACTGACTTTTCTATTGGGAGTGAACAGCTTTTTGCCCCTGTAACTAAAGCCACTAAAGATATGAAACTTGCAACAGAACGTGCTATATATGGCGACATCCCTAAGGAGGGAACATGAAAAGAAGTACCTATTATTGATGTACTGGGAAAGATTGCTACAGAGACTGAAAAAACTCAGGAGGGAATAAACAAACTTTCAGGTGAGTTACAAACTCAGCGAGAAATACAACAAATGGGTAATATTGATACTGATGATAACCCCGTTGAAGGTGCTAATGGAATCACTAGTGATTCTATTGAAAAAGTTTCCACTAAAAAAGGTGTTCCTTTTAACGAGAAATTCACCGATGAAGCTATAGCAGAAATCAGACGAATTCCATTGCTGAAACTTGAAGACTATGTGTCATTTGGTGACTTTGCTGTCAAAAGTTATTATGAAAGGGGGGAATTTTTAAAAGACGAGTATAAAAAAAACATAATAAAACGAGAGGATTGGGTGGATTGGATATATACAATTAATAAAGAAGTCCCCGGCAATTTAAAAAGGGATACATTGTATTACAGTGCTTTTAAAATGGGAGTTGATAAGTATGGTATACAACAACAACAACTAAAAGAACAACGAAAAGAACAACAACAAAGTCGAGGTCGAGGTCGAGGACGAGGTCAACAATCTCCAGAAACTCAAAACGTTTCCGAACCAGCAAGTGCTTTAGGAAAGGGTTATGGAAGTTCTCATCATGATTCTCATATGTGTCCTAGTAATATCATTAATGATATATCACGACTTGAGGTTCTTATGGGAGGTAAGCGAGCTGGGAATAACTCAGTCGAAATAACTAATGAGGCATTTGATATTTGCAGACGATTATTCCAAGGGGGGATAATTGATGTTCATACGTATCGAGAACTCTTGGATGAGTTAATGAACGGAATTCCAGGGGAATTTAGTGGTTATTATAGCTATTGAAATTTCTGAAATGCTTGCATTTAGAAATTACAAAGTAATTTTAAATAAGATGATAGTACACTATAATCACGATAAGCCAACAAACGTGTATGTGGTAAACTCACGATTGCCCGTCTATAGGGCATACTATGGAGACGGCCTTGGAAATACCATAGCGGGTTTATTCACAAGAATAGCCCCAAAAGTAGCACCAATTGCTAAACAATTAGCGATGAAAGCCATTGATGTTATTCATAATAAGGGAATTAACGCTGTTGGAGATCTTGCAGGAACGGCCTTTTCTACCGCAAAGAATAGAATAACGTCATTGATGAAATCTAGATTCAGACGAAAACAACCACAAATGGTTTCAACACCGCTACCTTCAACAACAATGATGCCTGCAAATGTCAGTAAAGTGATAAATAACGCAGTGGAACAAAAACTAGTATCATTGGCAATGACTTCACCAGATAGTAGTAATATTGCAAGTATGATAGCGGGAAGCGGTCTTGGAGGAAATCATAAAAATTTCAGATGAAAAAGAAAATGATAGTAGAAAAATTGCTAGCATTACTACATTTAGAAAAATGATAGTGTTTTAGTATAAATGGCATTTTAAAAAATCGCTGATCCAGCGTTCGATATGGCAGCACCGGTGAATAAATATGATTCTAAAATTAACTATCAGTATTATGCCTATCCTGCAAGAGAGCCTAATCAACGGGGGAGAGTTGAACTTCAAGTTCAAGATACAAGTAGATACTTTTTGCCGTGTGAGGCGTTTATTGAAGTAGAAGGACAGCTTGTAACAAATGTTGCAGCTGATACACCATATGAGGATGACCTAAATATCCGAGTTGGTTTCGTAAATAATGGCATTATGGCGCTATTTAACAGTGCAAGATATATCATTGATGGAAAAGAAATTGAATCAATAGAACAAGATGTTGAAATTGCAACAACAATAATCGGACTTGCGAGATATTCTGATGATTATACAAGGTTGGCTGGTCCGTCTATGTTTGCTAAGGATACTTCTGATCATGCTGACCATATTCAGTTTATTAAAGTACGAACTGCGAGAGATACTGCTGAAGTTGATCAACAACTCGCAAATAATCTAGACAGTGAAGATGACCAGCCGCTGAATTCGACATTTTAAAAAGGGTCAATGATAATTTCAATCTAGGATTTGCAACACGAAAGGGAGCATTGAAAGGACAGCATCGACGGTTTTCATGTGCAATTCCGTTACATCACATATTCAGATTCTGTAGAAATGTCAGAAAAGTCATCTATGGAGCAAAGCATACAGTCGTGTTAGTGCGAAAGGAGAATGACAATGATGCAATCTGGCGTGCTAATGATGTTGATGATGGTAAAGTCAATTTAAATAAATTGATTCTATGGATGTCAATATTGACTCCATCAGTCGCAATAGAGCAACAATTACTATCGTTTATGGACACAGGTGGAAAATCATTGCTAAGTTGGCTAACAACAACGACTGATATGAAGCAGGATAATGTAAATGGCAAATTTACATGGCACTTAGCATCAAAACAAGGTGTTTCAGCTCCACGTCATATCTTTATAGCGTTACAGGATGCAAATCGAGTGGTTCGTCAATTATCCAGTCATATGATATTTGATAAATTAGGAGTAAGTGAAGTTTCGTTGAGAATAAACGGACAACAAGAGCCAGCAGAGATTGTACAGCTTGATTATAATAACAACGACGTAGCACGTGTATATCATAGAATATTGTCATTTATGGGTTGTGATCAAAATGTTGATACTGGTTTGCAAATATCGCAAATTGATTTTGAAAAACACTATCCGATTTATTACTTTTCATTGGAACATCTTGACATGATGAGACAATCTGTTGTTGATATATACTTCCAAGCTCGGGTACAACGCCCTGGTGGTATAGCTGATTATAGAGCAGTTGCTGTCATTCTCAGTGATAAATCAATGTTGTTAGAAGGAGTTGGCGGACGAATGAGACTTATTGATGCACCAGTGGAAAACATGTAGTTATAAAATCCATAGGATTTTCACAATAAGATCAATTAAAAGTGTAAATTACGTTTTAGAATAGAATGACATAATAGTATTGTTAATGTCCAGTTGACTGATGGTCAGGTCAAGAAATTGAAATCAAAGTCGGCTAAAGAATGTGGAACCACAATAACGCTGAAACCCACTCAAATGTCCGGTGGTGCACATAAATTATCATTGACAGATCGTCAAATAAAACATTTCAATGATGCGCTAAAGAACAAACGAGGAGTTCAAATTGATTTTTCGAAAGCAGCAATCGCCAATATGATAAAATCAGGTGGTATATTCCCACTGTTAGCTGCTATTCCAGCATTGATTGCAGCAGCTGCCCCAGCGGTTGCGAAGGTGGCAGCGTTAGGAGCCGTTGGTACTGCTGCAGGAATGGCCCTGAAAAAAGCTACTGGGAATGGCTATAGAAAAAAGGGAAAGGGTCTAAGACTACCAGGAACCCCACACAATTGGTACAAGGGCGCGGGCCTAAGAATACCAGGAACGGCTTATTAGTGGAAAAATCCCTTGGATTTTCACCAATGTCCAATTTTGATTTAATTGATGCTGTAAAATCGCTATCAATAAAAAAACTTTAGAGGAGTTTTCATGAGAGATCAATTACAGTCAAAACCAATGAAAAATTAAACGGGTATTATCAATCTTGATAACAGCAGCGGAGAAGGAACTCATTGGGTTGCATATGCAATTGATCCACATGGAGTTGTCTATTTTGATTCATATGGATTAGCTCCACCAAAAGAATTTATGCGATATGTATCTACAATGATAAAGTCATCGTTGGCTCCAATTTTTTATTCCATGCTACCAACACAACAGTTAAATGATCCACCGATATGTGGTCGTGAAGTATTAAACGTCCTTGCAGAGATATCTAGATTTCCAAGGAAAACCACCACAAGTTGTTGTTAATGAATATACCAGCGGGCAATGGCAAAAACGCTAGCGTTTTCACCAATTAGAAATTATTTACAATTAAAAATCTGAAATGATTTAGAAAAACGTTAATGTTTTTGTATAATGATTGATATTTGGGGACGACCTCTATCAGAGTAAAAAAAAAACAGAAACCGATAGTAAATTCGCTGACGAAGATGTAAAAAAATAATCGAAGATGAAATCGCCGAGACATTAAACTTGTCAAGTGTAGATCTTGGGGAAATAGTTGTATTTCAAGATCGCCAGGGCAAATTGAAATCTAGTAATGTGTCATTGAATGATATCTTAATACGAAGATGTGACGTCGTTGAAAATACACTAGCGTTATATTCAAACGATGAAAAACTCAAACCGGGGGGTATTTGTTTCGACGATCACGGATAAACTAACAACAGTAGATAGCTCAGCAAATGAGTTAAAATCACTCAATGATGAATATAACAATCATAAAGCTGAATTCAATAAATTCTTTGAATTACAAAAGTCAATCGTAGACAAAATCGACAAACAGCTGCTAGAATTCCTTGGAAATCCACCAGTAACCACACCGAATATTGCAGAGATAAAAGCAACTATGTTGGAAATTGCAACACTTCAATCAAGATATGAAGAACACGTAAAACAGTTTTCAACATTTCGTAAAAACATTGTTGATAAATTTTTGGGAGGTCCACTTGATAAACTAGATATCAAACTTCCGGATATTAAAAAATCCATCGAAGAAATACCAGCGATTAATCAACAATTGGAAGCAATCAACACGGATATTACAACGTTCAAAAACAATCTTCCGCTACTTGAAAAAATAAAGATTCCTCATGAGAAGAATATCATAAATATGGTATACACAGTTCTCTCTGGATCATTAGATTGGGAACCTAAAAAGAATACAATAACCCTCACTGTGTCAAACAAGGGTATTTATCGATTAACAATAGTGTCACTAAATCAGTTTAATATATCATCATCGACTTCATATGGATACAACAACGTGATTTCAATGACTATTGACGTGGGTGAATACAAACAGTTTACAATAACAAGCACTGAGCCTAATTTAAATAAGACATCATTTGTATGGTACATGGAGTTTGTAGCTGATCTGAATTAGAATTTTTAACAATTAGAAACCACTTGAGGTTTTAAAATAATATGACTCCATCATCACAATATCGCTATGATACTGTCAAAGAGTTTTTAACGAAACTCAAAACACTCATTGATGAGTATGAAATAAAAATTAAAAAATATCGCAGGAGAATTACCGCGATTGATGTTACAGTATACTCGGTATCTGGTATAATGGCCGGTGCTGGTATTATACTATCTTCAGTAACAATGGTAGCTCCGATTGCTGTCCCAATTGCTATTTCCGCGGTGACAACATTTGCTGGAATTGCAAATGCTATTACTAAAAAATATCATCGTGTTCTAAAGAAAAACTTAACATACAGTAAAACATCAAACAGTATCTAACGGTTTGCACAATTGTCCTCGTTGATGTCATCATCGATTGATGATACGATAATTACCGAAGACGAGTTCTCCGCGATGGTACGTATTTATGATCATGCGATTAAAAACGCTAGTGTTTTTTCATCTATTGCGAAATTAGACATTGTAAATAATAATAATAATGTCGCAAGAGATTAAATTACTTCAGCGGATAGCAGAAAATACCACTCCGCGGAAAACAAGCATGATATCAATATCGTCAACAAACCCTGAATTCAGTGTGAATTTCCCTTCCCCTGTTTCAGTAAAGGAAATCGCGTTGGCAAAATTACGAGTGTATCATAGTTGGCCTAATATTAGATCGGTTACATTTGGTGGTCAGAGACCTAATAATTCTCTGGTGTTTGCATATAGGAATAAAAAAGATGACACTCCAGATTGGAACGTTGTTTCAATACCAGCTGGGTCCCATCAAATGGAGCAAATTAATAATGAATTACAACATAGAATAAAATCTATTACTAGAAGGGAATCAAAAATCGCGATAACAGTTCATGAACCAACACTATCATCTGCAATTAAAATAGGCTCTCCTGGGTATGTTGTAGATATTTATAACAGTTCAATAAGAACAGTATTAGGATGGCCTGAAGATCCACCTGGTAGAAATGCTAGCACTTCCATACCCGAGCCGGTAAAGTCTGATTATATCACTGATAAGATAGCATCCGAGAATCCAGTAGAAGGTAATAGAAATCGCAGGAGTATATCTTCTAATCTCCTTGGCAAGGCGATTTATGAGGCAATTGCGATTAGCGTTTTAAAGGTCATGAAGGCGAAGATAGAAAAATTGGTGAAAGAGAGGGATGAAAAGGTGAAGGAGAAATTGAAGAAAGAGTTGAATGAAAAGTTTAATGAGGAGTTAGATGAACGTCGTATTACTGATAGATTCACAGCGATAAATAATGATCTTTCATTATTGTTAGTATCTCTAAGATCTGGTTCTCTCACTAAAGACGAATTCATCAGCGTGGTAGCTACATGTAATAAAATTATCGATGACGCAGAAAAATATCATTCTCGAACCATTCAAGAAATAGCAGGTGATCCTGAATTAAGTAAATTTTTTGCAGAGAAATATAAAATCCCCGTTGAAGATATTCCAACGTTTAAACTACCAGGATATAACATACCAGAATTGAAGAGAGATCTCAGAGCGGCCATCGACGAGGGATTCAGAATAATCCATGACGAATGGGAAAATAAACCCAAACCAACTATATTGACTCACAATAATTCTCAAAACGGCGACGGTAGACATATCGCATCGAACAATGTGGACATTTCATCGGTGATCGCGCTTAATTTAACGTGTGATGTAATCGAAGGAAGCTATCAAATTAATCTCGAGCAATCAAATCAAGCCCGACAAGGTTACATTCTTTATTCATTTACGCCAACAGCTCCTCCAGGATTTTTAATTGTTGAGAATCCGACTAATCCAGTCTATATGCAATGTCAAAATGATTCGCTAACTAGAATCAATTTTACACTCACCGATCAGTCAAATAATTTAATTGATCTACATGGTGAAGTATTATCGATTAGTCTGTTTGTGAAAAGCTAACAAATATTCGGTTAAATCATTTGTATTAACCCTGAAATCCTTCCAGCATTTTACAAATGGGGCCTTTTTTTTTTTTTGGTTGAAATATGAGATTTTGTAGGAAGGCTCCATTGGGCATTCGGAGGCTTTAATCGATTTTGTCGCAAAAATTTGTAGGGTTCGCCCTCCCTGCTGCTTGAAAAATGGTACTGATGGGAGGGCACGATTTGCTCTCTGTTCTAGTAGCGGAAAAAAGGTACTACTTCTTCCCTCTCAGAAGAGCATGACTTACTCCCTGCCTGCATGAAATGGGGAAGGTGCTGCTCATTACTAATGGGAGGGTGCTACTCACTCTTAACCCATTTGTAACCTTTCTTGGAATAAATCCCACTAACCCCAAGAGTCTCTCCAGAGACTTGGATAATCCTCCTCTAACTGGAAGGATTCAGAATATAAAACCAAGAAACTTCTTAAGACAAAGAAGGAACTTTCCTTGCCTTATAGTCATGTCTGTGCTCATTGACATTCCAGACCTCAACCAACCCTAAACTGCTTAAGGGACCACCATCTGTTCTCTCATAGTATGTGCAAAATCAGTAAGTGGGTGGTGCGTCAGAGAGGGGCAGAAAGGGGGGGGGCAGACTGAGACCTCACCTACCCACACCCTGTTGACATGAAGAATGTTACACACAAAAAAACTTGTACACAACTGAAAGATTATGTGAGATAATGTATGGACTGAAGTCTAGACAAATATTTCAGGGAGAAGTCACCTTGATTGGGTATTTGCATAATGTTTAAATGTAGAGACAAGGAATAAATACAAAGATCAGTACAAGAAAATTCAAGATAACCAAGTCAATCAGGCTTAAACTAATGCTAGGACTACAACATTTTCAAGGTATGATTTCTAATAAAAATGGAAAACTATCTGAAACTAATACTGAACCTGTGTTTGAAAACCAAACATGTGATATGAAAGTCAACAATGATATGCAACCTGCTTTACCAGATATAAAAACAGCACAATTCAGAATATTGGCAATATGAATTACAATGATTTGTAATAAACAATAAAATTAATTAAGGTTAGTCCAAAGGTTGTATTTATGCATGAATAGGAAAAATTAAACAAAATACCTACAATCATCTAAAAAAAAAAAAAAAACCAAAATAAAAATCAAATAAATAAATCACTAACACCCTGTGTAGAGGAATAAAGAACAAATAAAATGCAAAACCATACACATTAACAAAATAAATGCTAATAACTTCCAAGAGAGTTAATTTATCTGCAAACTCCATCAGGGCTATAATCCAAATGTTTACAAAGAATATTCGCACAAGAGATATAGTAAATTTGCTTCTTAACCCACAAAGTGACATAAAGAATGAAGACTTAACAGCAATTAGAAAATGAATGGATGGAGAGGCAATATGCAATAGCGATCAAGTGTTCTGGGATCTTCTTGTTCTTCTAATTGGTGGATGAATTCTAGTCAATAGGTTAGGGGCATTTTATGCAAAAGTATGCAAAAGCAAAGTCTGGTATAACTGATTTTGAAATATACAGGTTTCTGCAAAACACAATGTCTCACACTGCACCAGGGCCTTGAGTGGTCAATTGGTCTAAAGTGTTCACTATTATGTATCACTGTCATCTCACCTCTGTCTGCATGGGTTTAAGTCTCAGATTCGGCCACTGAGATTATGTGAGAAAGTTTGCCAGTACCTTCTCCTAAGTCGGTGGTTTTTCTGGAGTTTTCCTCCACCATTTCTATTTCCACCATGTTTTGACTATCTTATGCTGAAAATGGTGTTAAACCCAACAACAACCACACTGCACCATGTATCAAAACCTTAATAATAGAAAGTTTGCTCAGAATCTTGATGTTGACATTGACTCAGTAGAAAATTAAGTTTTATATCTGACTGATTAGACAGGTGAGACAAAATTTGAATATTGTCAGTGTGCTTTAAATTCAGTGGGCCAGTGTGACATACTTTTTCCAGGTGAAGTGCAGAACTTCTCAAGTTACGAGAAATGGTAAAAACTGCAAAATCTAACAATGCTATTGGTGTGAAAATTGGTCAATGTGACCTATTTTTGTCAGCTTAATAATGTAATCTTCAATATATGAGAACCTGTTAAGTTTAACAACTATATATGCTATGATTTCAAAGAAATCTCCCAATTTATGACAGTTTGAAAACTTCAATGCATTAACATACAAGCTAACCTTGCAAAAGCTTAATTATTGCTAGTGTAAGTGGCAAAAAAAGCATAATTTGGGTGTAAAATTGTAATCTATATATAACATGTCAGAATTACAGAACGTATGAATACAATACATTTATTTTTGCTACTAACCTGGTTTTGCATCTGGTCAAAAGTTTTGTCACAAAGGGAAAATCCATATGGATTAGAACCATAATACAAACAGAAAGGGAAAACCCATATGAATTAGAACCATAATACAAACAAAGGGAAAATCCATATGAATTAGAACCGTAATACAAACACAAAGGGAAAACCCATATGAATTAGAACCATAATACAAACACAAAGGGAAAATCCATATGAATTAGAACCATAATACAAACACAAAGAGAACATCCATATGAATTAGAACCATAATAAAAACACAAAATATACTGACAAATTATTTATGTTCAGCACTCACATTAACTAGTCTATGTGTGGGACTTACACTGAATGATCATGAACTTGCAATCATCATAATCATTTTCTCAAAGTGCTATATTACAATGAAATCATATTGTTCTTTTAAAGCTTGTAAAGCAGTGTTGTCTTGTCCTGGTTTCTAGTCTGACATGTCTTGAAGTTTGAAAGATCCAACTTTTCACACCATGAACGCTTTGCTAAACTTCTGGTGACATTTTCTTCCAAAGTATACACAGGTCTGCTAACTAGCAAACATATCAATATAATGAATCTGTGAGCTCATAGTTTGAAGAAACCTGTCAGTTTTCTTGAAAATGGGTCATACTCAGTTGCTATAAATAGATAGTATGGAAATACAATTACATATATGTAATTACATTATTTGTGTGTTAGGTTTAAATTCTTTTTTTTACTTTATTTCATTACATTTTACCGTAATAATAATTTTCACTGCATTTTAATTTTTTTTCAGAAAATCCAGTTCACTTCTCATAAATACTACTGTTGCTACATTTTTATTTTTTGCCGACCTTGGTTTGCATATGTGAAAATTATTGGTTATTACAATGGTCATGTTCAGCCCATGTGTTAGCCATGCCATAAACAGCTTTTTTAATTATTCATTTCAAGCATGAGAATATGAGTTTTTTTAGATAGAACTATTCTGGACTTTGTGCTAAATGGCATTTTTTTTTTACTATGCTGTTTAAATTAGTTATCATGTAGCCCTGTCAACTGAACCACCATGTGACCTAAAATCATTGGTTAAAGTAGATGTGTTCTAGTAGATTTTTCACGCGTAAAATAATACCTTTGGCCTAAAAGAATTTTGTGCTGTTGCCTTTTGAGTTGAAATTGATACTGAAAATAATTTATTCTTCCTGTAAAATAAGTGCTTCTTCATCAAAGTCTTGGACAAAGACATTCAGAGGAAATAATTTGGAATTCTAATGCCGCAATATTATTCTTGATTCACAATATTCAACGAGCAATGAAAGAAAGTTCTCTTATGCCATTCTTATGCAGCAGTCATCTTTTTTTAAGAATATTCTCAAATTTATGAGTGGAATTAAATGGATGATAAAACAAAATTTAAAAAAAACCAACTTTCTATTACTTTAAATTTTAATGAACCAAAAAAAAAGCATAAACAGGTGAACATAAAATGTAATTGAGTGAATAAAGTGTAATGATTATACAAAAGCATAATAGTTGGTATAAATGAAACAAGTTTTATGCAGATCCCTTGCTTTCTCCTTTTAAGATTAAAGTAAAGTGTGTCAAGTGGTAATACATATGTATTTTTACTTGAAAACAGCAACTGATGTAGACTTGTATGACCCATAAAAAAAATTGTAATGCAAAACCTTAACATTTTCTGTGCTACCATCAGAAAAGTGACATCTATATCTCACCATCTGCTGATGCATGTGAAACAAAAATGTGTTGTCAAGCAATATACTTTAATCAAACTTTCTCCAGGTTATTCTGGATGTAATAAAAAACCTATTTTAAATACTGGATATACAGCACCCTCTCATTATAGGCCACTTCACTGTTACAGCTTATTGTTTTAAGATAGGTATGGTCATGGACTGGATTTTTATTAAAGATGATGTTACAATAAGGCAGCTTGTTCAAAGTTCCCATGGAGCGTGTTATAATGAGGGAATGGTTTATTCAGTGCAGTAATGTAATAAGGATTATTGTACTGTGTTACATGGACAACATCAGGAAACAGATTAAACAGCCTGTAAAGTTCAAAACATGACCTGCAATCTGAATTCTACATTTTTGCTGTGTGTTACATTCTTCACACATAAAGCTAACGAAATCAGCTAGGAGAGTGAGATAGAATGAAACGCTTTTCTGACCTTTGTGATCTCTGTATAGTTCATCAGGATCTGTGGCCTCTTTTGTATTCACATTTTTTGTACATCTGACCTTCAGCTGGAACTCTAACGTGTCTGTTTCTCGACCCTCAAGGCCAGTTTCACCTGTGACCATTAAAAAAAATCTCATTTTCTAATGTCTTGCATCAATCAATATTTGATAACATTAGCTTTTGTCAAACCATAATTCGAAGATAATGAAATATAAGTTTTCAACAGTGACAGTGGCATGTTTTATGCTTAAGCCTTTTCATAATCAATCAAGATGCATCATAACATCATTGAAGTCAAGTCAAGGTAAACTGCTTTTAAACATAAATTTGATACATATCTTAAGGATGCATAATGCATAAATGCACAAATGCATACACTAAATTCCTCTGAAGTCTGTTCAGTTGAACTTGTGTTATCATCCAGAAACCCAAAGTGATGTCTGCCCATGAGATGCATGAATGAACTATACTACACAAATTTTGTTGGTGGTATAAATACATAAATATCAACAATTTTTACTGATTAATGTATGTACACTGTAAATATCTCAGATGGGTATGCTGATCTGGTATGTGACAGGCAAACATAAGTGTTGGCTAAACCAAAACATGTTCACCAATAAATTACACAACATACTTACAAAAATCTGATTATTTCATGCTCTAATTTATAGCCTGCACAAATTACTAAATCTCTAAATGTTCATTTATGAAGAAAATACAATCATTCTACTTAATATGCCCATAGTATTTACTTATCTTCATTAAAACATTTCATTAACAATATTGCATTAATATATAGGACAACCAAGATGACTTTGGTGTTTTGCCATATATCAAAACATGAAAGTTGTATCATGCTAAGGCAACTGTTTGGTGCTCTACAGTACATCACATCATGAATGTTACATCATGCAGAAAGTTGCTTGGTGTTTTACAGTACATCAAGACATGAAGGTCACATTATGCAGTGAGATGTTTGGTGTTTTACAGTATACCAAGACATGATGTTACATTGTGCAGGAAAGTTGCTTGGTGTTTTACAGTATATCAAGACATGAAAGTTACATCATGCAGAAAGTTGCTTGATGTTTTACAGTACACCAAGACATGAAGGTTACATTACGCAGAGTTGCTTAGTATTTTAAAGTATATCAGTATATGAAGGTTACATCACACTGAGTAGTTTGGTGTTTTACAGTACATCAAGACATGAAGGTCACATCATGCCTAGTTGCTTGGTGTTTTACAGTACATCAAGACATGAAGGTCACATCATGCCTAGTTGCTTGGTGTTTTACAGTCTTCATGTACTGTAAAACACCAAGCATCTTTCTGCTTGACATAACCTTAATGTATTTATGCACTGTAAAACACCAATCAACTTTCTGCTTGATGTAACCTTCATGTCTTGATGTACTGTAAAACACTAATCAACTTTCTGCATGGTATAATCTTCATGTCTTGACATACTGTAAAACACCAAGCAACTTTCTGCATGATGTAACCATCATGTTTCAAAATACTGTAAAACACCAAGCAACTTTTTGCATCATACAACATGCAGTGTTACTTGGTGTTTACATGTTGCAGCAACTGGTGTAAAGTGTCATGCCTATAGCATACATGCCAACCACTGGCCAGGAAAAAGTGTAATCCAAGTAGACAAAAAGAGTAATCTGAGAAGAAAAGAGTAATCCATATATAAAACAAATTCAATGAGCATATGTACAAAAAGATTTGTACCCCTATTGTCTTTTAACATCAACTACCCCTTCAAGTTTTCATACATGCAACACTTTTAGATTTAAAAACAACATACTCTCATGTTGCATTTCAAAATACTTTGTACCAGTTGAGACTATGAATGTTTTGCACAACAGTTGGGCACTAAGTGCTAGAATACTGAGCATGTATCTGAATTCAGTTTTTACTTTTTTGCTAACAATACAGAATATTCTCTCACTGCCAGCATTAGAAATGTTAAAGAACCAATATTTCTTTAATAACCTAACAAACAAAAGTAAATTTATATCTTCTAGTTATTGCATCATTTAGATGGGAAATAAGATGAAAAACAAAATTCTATCCACATGAAGTACATTGTCAGGTAGAATGCCAACATGATGCTTCAGGCATTCTCCATGTAATTTATTGGCAGCCTTTCATGCAACAAGGTGTATCAAATGACACAGACAACTTGTGAACATCAAAACATTTTTCCAAATATAAAATACAGCTCCTTTATGAATTCCAGTTATCAATGATGTATTATCAGCTCTAAACCCCTTACAGTTTGGAAAGTTTATATGTTTATTCAAAGCATTATACAAAAAATGTTTTTCTTCAACTGAATTTACTGTTAATTCAGGTAATGAAATAAGAGCACTTTGACTTTGTTGTTTTTGTTGTCAAAGTCTCTTACACAGAATGAGTATAACATTTTGTCATCATTTTTATTACTTCCGTCTTTGGCAATACTAAACGACCCAAGTTTCATGGCTTCTACAATCTTAAGTATTTTCAGCCAACACTGAACAATGTTAGATGATTTTGCTCTTGCACATGCATGTATTTTGCAATTTTGAAATCAGGAAATGTCTGTTTGATCAAAGGACCAACAAAGTCTTCTACTGCTAGAGGTGTGTTCTATTAAAACTCGGTAAATAATACTTCTGTATCTATAACATTCATGTCCACAATTGACGTTTGTTGTAAAAAAAGAAGTTACCTTAGTACTGGAATTAGTATAAGTGAAGCTTTCTTTAGCTTTGTCAGTGATGCTCCAAATCAAATTTACCACCCTGCAATGGGCGTAAACCTGCCCTAAAATGGAACGCTATGTTATGCATTCGTCTCTGAATAGATTTTTTCGTCTTTATTTAATCCATTTGTGAAATTATTTGAAAACATTTTGCAGGATATAAATCTAACTTGGATAAATCTCACTTTTAGTGCCAAACATCCTAAAGACTGGTTCTGTACTAAGTATGAATTAAAACAAAGAATCTGCAAGTAAAGATTAAAAATTAGAAAACCAAACGTTTGACAGCAGAATGTTTCTTTTAAATATGACAGCTGCTATAAATAGATCATAATACTTTTAGGAAAGTGCATGACAATATATGTCTAATATGGTAGTTACATAGAAGCCGTCTTTTCTATTATACAGTCTGCAGGATTAAGGAATGTTAATAAAAACAAGAAAACCAAATTATTTGCTTTTTTTGGAAGGAGGATATATTGAAATTGCGTAATCCATATATGTTTATGCACAAGGCGTAATTTCATGAAAAAGCATAATGATTATGCCAAAAGCACAATGGCTGGCATGTATGCTATAGGCACATCAAAGGCAGCTAATTCAGGCTGATATGATGGCATGCTAATCCCATTAACTGCCATCTATAAAGTAATCTTACCCTCTTGTCTGTACTCAAACATTCTGGGGTCTGCCTTGATGGGTATCAATCCCAGTCTATGTGCAAGAACCTCATCTTGAATAATGGAAGTGTTGTTGTAGATAAAAACTTTCTCTATGGCCATTGTGGGTACCTAAAAATGTCAAGTAAAAAAAATCTTACAGTGGTCTTATTCATACAAGAGTTGCCCTCCTTTCTATCTACCTTTTATTAAGCTATAGAGTTTAAAATATACTTCAATAGAGTGTAATGTAAGTTTGCTATGTAAAATGTCTGCCATGGCAGGCTGAAAAATAAAATGTAAACCATTATCCAGTGAGAAAGCTTCTGATTTTTGCAATTCATTTTATTCACACTATGCAAAGGAAGTTCAGAATGTGAATAGAAGATATCTGCCTGTCCAGCCAACTGGAAACAATACTTTGTTTATGTCTGTATTGCCCCTAATTAGTGTAATTCTGTACACAAAAAAAACAACTACATTGTATGTAAGTAAAAATGAACCAAATAATTACAATTTCCTGGTAATGACCATGTGTAAAAACTAAAACAATCAGACAGAACAAATATCTACATGGCCAATATTATGTGCCAACATAACTGTACTAACGTACAATTAAACTAGTTGAATTGTTGTTTCATTTTAGTCATGCATGCTGCAATTTCTTTTGATAAATTCTTTAGTAGTAAGTATTAAATGATCGGTAAATCAGCACAAATAAGAAACCTTTGTGTACTGCAGACAGGTAATTGTTCTATTTCTTTGTAAAACAACCGTAATTGTTCCATGTAACATATAATCCTACCACTCTAGCATAAACCTCATTAACAATAAAAACTAAACAGCAAAAACCACTTCTGTTGTTATAAGTGTGTGTTTGTGTGTGTGTGTGTGTGTGTGTGTGTGTGTGTGTGTGAGAGAGAGAGAGAGAGAGAGAGAGAGAGAGAGAGAGAGAGAGAGAGAGAGAGAGAGAGAGAGAGAGAGAGAGAGAGAGAGAGAGACTATAAGGTGACTGCAATCTCTAACAAACAAAGTAGAACTGGCATGTCAGGCTGAGATCGTCATGTGTTGATTTTGTTAGGGCTTAGAGCATGCTGATTGGGGAAGGTATTGCTTTCCTATCCCAAGCAGTACAAGTAGTCTCCTATGCATATTCACCATGTGCCTCAGATTGCATTTTGGAATGATTGGGGTCCTGCAGCTTCACTTTCCTTCAGGGGTCCATTGAGGAATGAGATGGAATAGTTATTTTGTTGGTTGAATTCAGACGACAGCCTGTTATTAGAGATAAAACCAGGTTGCATAATAAGACAAGTCATTGGAAGAGAACTGACGTAGCTCTAATTAGACATGAAGCTAAATCACCCTGCATACCGAAGGTAACCCTTTTGTGAAGCATGTCTACATGATAACTGCTTCAGCAAGGTGGAAGACTGGGACTCAAACTTAGACCGCATCAAGAACTATGAAAGGTTCCATTTTAAGAACAAGGGCATTAAGATTGGTCTCCATGCCAAAATTGGGCAGCAGTAAGAAATGTCTTTGCTACTGTCCAAACATGTCTAATATCATGGTATGTGATTATTGGGAAACTTTTTGACTTGCACTTAAAGCTGAAGGGGCAACTCTTGTACCACTTGATTTTCCACCTCCTCACTTCAACCTCAAAGCAGAAGGGGAGAACAAAATGGTAGAAAGCACATGGTCGCAAGATGGTGTGGTTGAGAAAGGAGAAATGCACAGGTATTTCTTCTAATTCAATCCCCATTAAATGAGGATAAACAGGCATTAGCCCTATTAACTAACACTGAAATATTGCTTTTGAATCCCAAGCATGGTCACCTTAAGTATTTTCAACTTGATGAAAGATCACTAGGTCAAGTAGGGCGGAAATAAACAACTTTCTCATTTATCTCTGATGTACCATTAAACACTTCTCTGTCTACTCTATAAAATAATGAAGCAGAAATAATAAAGGTGGAAATATCCTTGTTTGAGGATATTGTTTGGACATTATACATCTGGATAATACATAACATTATGTGATTTGTACTAGTGGGGTGAGACGGTTGTGGCCAAGTGACTCACAGAGTTGGTCGTGCAATAAAATGATGTCAAACCCTTGGTTAAGTCTAAGTCTTGAACCCACACAGACATTAGTGATACAGCAGTGACTGTTATACTAAGAGCGCCTTAGACCACTTGGCCAACCAGGACTTGGAAGGTAGCAAAGAGTAATCCTAATATTAATGTGATGGATGTATTTGTCATCCTAATGATTTCAAAATGTTCTGCACCATTAAACATGAGTCTTGTCTTCTGTTAGCTACTACTCTCCAACAGGAACATGGTTCTTTCCACCAAAGGAAAACCTTATGAAATACTACAAAAGTTACCACTGCATATACATGTACAATATGCAATATCTATCTTTTCAAGATTTAAAAAGACACTTGTTTAAACTTAATTTTTGCAAACATTTTCATTAAATTATACTGCATTTGGTATGGTATTACTAACTTATGCATTTTTCAGCATTTAACTGACTATCTGCCATTTCTCAGCAAGTGCTCCCTTTCCTTCTGTTTATGCTGTATCACTTTATTAGCACACTCCTGAGGTATATTTTCAGTAGAAAAGCCTCATGGTATTCAGACTGAACCACTCCTTGTTCTATTTGCAATTTTTCACACTTCTGATCATGGAAAATCTGCTTAATTATGTTTGCTAAAATAGTGAAATACTGTACATATCCATGTACAATGCACAACCAAATATAGTAGAAACATTTTATTTTGAATGCACAGAGTATAATTTATGGGATATAATAACTCTATATTAGGCAAAGAAAATGTCTCCTATTGTACTGGATCTAAAATCAGGGGATATTGGTAGTTTTATTTTTTAAATTAAAAATATTTTTTCTTACCCTGGTGGGAAAAAGTGCTAGGGTCGGCAATGAAAAACGGATGGTCGGCTGACTGGAAACACTTTTTATGTGAAACTACTAAGCACACATTTAATGTTAAATGGTTTAGAAAGACTGATGCAAACCAACATTACATGATTCACACACTGCTGATAACAGGATTTCATTTTATTTAATTTTCATTTGGCTCTATAAATTTGATAAGTTGAACATTCTGTTAGAAAAAGTAAAATTGAATGCAGAAATAATTAAAAACCACTTTGTCAAAGTGGGCACATATGATCTCTTCATAAAATAATAACCTCTGAGAGGAGAATTCTTCTAAAGGCATTGGCTATTGCTGCATCAATTCCAACCATGTCAAACTCAAGCTCATCACCAGCCAGACGCACCACATCTATTCGGAAATTCTGTTTTGAAGAAAAATATGTAAAAAATTACCAAATACATAATCATAGCAAATTAACAAGGGATTGCTTAATACTATCTTGCATCTAAAATGAACTAGAATATACAATATATGATACATACTGAACCATGACCATAAGACACACATCCTTGTCAACAGGTTTATGTGAAAACAAGTGCCTAATGTGTCATTTCATGCAGAGCTCGTTTGATTAATTTTGGCATAATTAACTCATTTGATTGGTTTGCTCCTCAATAGGCCCATTTTATTAATTTACATAACGAATATTATACTGATTTGCTAAATGACAACATACTTATTTCAATCACTGGATGTTCTGCTGAGCTTTGACATGTATTGAAAATGGTTACATGGTTTTGATTCTTAATGTTTTGGATTGTCACAAAATTAATTCACCTGCCATTAAAATGACTCAAACTGTGATAATATTTGTCTGAATATGCATAAAACTACTTGACCAATCATGGTGAGCCCATGTACAATTATCTTGGAAGGATGACCCACCATAGCTCATCATGCTAAGTGAATGAGCAGATCCGATTTTGTATTTCAAAGTCAAAGATTGATCAAGAGGAAGGGCAGGTATAGTCAGAACTCTTTAGGATTTGGGTATGTAGGGGCTACAAATAGCCAGAACTCTTTAGGATTTGGGTAGGTGGGGGCTACAAATAGCCAGAACTCTTTAGGATTTGGGTAGGTGGGGGCTACAAATAGCCAGAACTCTTTAGGATTTAGGTTATGTTGGGCTACAAATAGGCAGAACTCTGCAGGATTTGGGTATGTGTGGGCTACAAATAGCTAGAACACTTTAGGATTTGGGTACGTGCGGGCTAGGAATAGTCAGAACTCTATAGGAATTTGAAAAATTGAAGTCCAAAATTATTTTTTATAAAAATGGAAGATCTGATTTTGAAAAGTTGGTCTACTCAAATAAATCAAGGTACTGGAAGCAAATCCCTTCCTTAAGAAGAGCTCTGATAATGCACTTGAAGATGAAATTACAGTCGAACCCACTTATCTCGACCTCGGTTACCTCAACAACCCTATTAAGTCGATGTTTTTGAAAATTCTCTCTTTGTCTTAGCATTTTCTCATAGGTTATGTCGATTCTTTTATATCACCAAACCCCAATATCTCAAGCACAAAAGAGGGCCAAATTTGCCAATTAATGTTGATTATCATCTGGATCCCCATGACTAATCTCCAGTGATTTTTTTTCCCTTATTGTCGACAAAAATGTACCATCTGATAGACTTTATGGTTATTTAATTTGTACAAACAATCATGGCTTTCAACTGGATAAATAAATGGGAGAACAAAAGGAAGCTACCAACTTATCTAAGTAATGCACTGGAATCACACAGTACACATGATCCTTTGTTTGTAACAACAACCCCATCTTACCAGTGCATTGTTACATCATAATCTGCTTATGCTAACCTATGGGGGAGTACTGTATGTTTTAACAGTCAATTTATGTTACAGCACTATACCTACAACTGACCCACTTCTGAAGACCTTCATAGAACAGATATAATTAATGGAATGGCTAATCCTGTTTGTTGGTTTTTACAGACACTTAAACTCAGCAAGAAGAAATAGCAAACAACCAATAAATAACTTTTGCATAAATAAAAATAATTATTTATGTTCTCAAAATACAGGACTGAAAGAATCCCTATATTGGGTGTTAACTTATGCTACAGTAATATATATGTTCCAGTATTGCCAGGTGTTTACCCTTGTAAGTTTCATTCATGGGAATGGAGATACTATTTTGCAAGAATACGGTCTTTTGATTTTTTTAATTTACATGTACTTGGTTAACTGTGCATATGCTGAGTTCACATAGTACATGATCATGGTCCGTATGTTTGTTCACTCCAATGACAGTTTACTCACTCTTGTTGATCTTGTCTGAAGGATAACATGCTGTAGCTATTCTGTTTATGCTACTTCAGAGCTGTCAGAGTGAAATGACTCTCAAATTTAATTTTGACACTGGTTAGCTTTTTTGTAATTGAATTTAGTTTTGACACTGGTTAGCTTTTTTGTAAAAACGAATTACACTATGCAAATTTTTTTTGAAGATTTTATGCGCGATCTTTGTGTTTACAATGTTGGAGAATATAATAAAGATTTGTATCGAGAATTGATGGTGGTTTGTATTGTATACTGGTAAATCTCTGCTGTTAGTGCACATATGCCTTTTGTTGTTAACAAACATGTTTATTTTTATAGCATGCTGATCGCTTCATCAAACAAATCGCAGAAATGCTGTTGTGTAAAAAAAACTAAAAAAAACCATCTAAAAATAAATGCATGTACATTCTCATTTATTAATGCACATCATGTACATAATGAAATTTCAAGCACATGTTATTATATTGACACCAAATTGGTTTTCGTTTATCTTAATCATCAGTTATCTCAATGCTTTTTGGCAAACCCCAAGGCCGGCGACATAACCGGGTTCGACTGTACAAGTCTTTTTCTTAACTAATGAAAAAAAAGCTAATAATAGAATAACATTAATAATTTGCATGACTGTTTTACAAAGTTCATTTGAAGCACTGATGTAAATTACTCTCATTAACTGCATACAATACAAATTGGAATGACTTCAAGGAAGGAAGAAATCTAGGTGCAACAAAAAGAAGAAATGTCAATGCTAACCTTTTTGAATTTATTATGATCCCATGCATCATCAAATCCTTCGTATGTCCCTGGAAAATCTGTACTATGAACCTGAAATGAGATAATAAATGTTAGAGGAAATGGTGGCCTAGTGGTACACATGGATCTATGGCATTGGAGGTCACATGTTTGAACCTTGGTAGGAGCAACCTTTACATTCCTTAGCATCACTGTGGTGATTTTTCCTAAACTGTTAAACAGCCGTAACTGTAAGACAAATAAACACAGAGTACAATTTAAATTTAAAAACAAGATTTATTATTGAAATTATATTGTGAGACTAAATTATATAAAGTTGCCATCAAATACTACACACACACACACACACATGCACACATACACACACACACATATATATATAAAATTAATTTTGCCCCAAAATTCTTCTTCGATGCAGATTGCTGTTTTTTAATCTGACCAGGAGTCAGAGTAATACTGTCATGATAATATGATATTATTAAATCATGAATGATTTAATTATAGATTACTTGCGCTCCAATTACAGGTTTCGAAAACATGTTCGTAAAACACATACACATTTTCTACAGGCGCATCAATCACTCTCATTCGTCAACAACACCTTCAAAGAACATTGTTTTGTATGACAGTATAAAAGCAATTATTCCATAATGACCAGCAGGTAAATCATTAACAGTTGCACGCACTTGAATATCAACAACAATTTACCTGAACCAATCTAGATGTTCCTATGAGAAATACTAGATTAAATACAGCATTAATAAATCATGCTGAGATGTCTGCAAACCAGAACATTCCGATCATGTACCATAAATCTCATTAAACTATGATACAACCATGTTGTTTTGCTCAAGATTCCATATTTCTCCAAATTATTCCTGGTGTCTATCTATCCTTATTGAAATTGCAAACACAGCTTTTCTATCAATGACCATCTGGTATCTTTCTTGATTTTCCAATCTCATGTTACCATAAAACACAACAAATATGTCATGGTACTGAAATTCCCTGTTGAGACACTATCTGCAATGCCAATGAATCTGCTGTGCTTGTAACCGAGTCTATGGTCATTGTCAGCCACAACAACAATGAATTGCCAGTTATCCAAGAATGATAACAACCGATGTTCTTCTGTGATTAATGGGGTTATTGCTAGCATCCACAATGCAAGCTGTTTAGTATCACTTTATCTGCAGTCTGTTTTGCTTAAAGATAACTTTTCTAACATGTCTACAGAATCCAATGATATGCAACAACAGTATCACACAGCTGAATCTACCATGAGCATCAATTTTGAAATCACTGTGCCACAAATCCCAGGTTAAATTCTGGACTAACAGGTTTACATCGGCATCTGCAGCAGTGGCAAAGTTTCTTGGTCAGCTTATGTCATATTATATAGGGTTAGAGTGGTCAGTAATAACATTACTGATGGACCAGCAGACCTTGAATAATCATCAGAAAATCTTGCAAGACCCAGCATCATTGTAGAAATTTTGTAACATACGTCGATTTGTCTACTATCAATTATGTACATGGCACTTTTAAATAATGCCATTATTAATGAATCTACAATAGTCATCTGCAGTGTACGGATTATTGTTATCTCTCAAAAGAACTACCCTGAACTTCAATAAATGCCTCGGCAGGCAAGCAATACTTGGATGTGTCATGGACTTGTAGCTTGAATTACCCATCTTGGTTTGGTTCTCGTTCTTCATAAGAATAATAAGGATAATCATACACAGACTCATCCTTGAGTGCTGGTGCATCCATGTTAAATGCTGTATCAGTCACATGTTTGGACATTTTAATATAATTTGATGCCCTAGTGCTAGACGTCACAATAAACTGCCAAACGGCAGACATCATATTGATATGTCTGAAACATTGTTAAAGCTATGTTAAAAATCCAAATCACACACACACATACACCTATACACATAATTTGTTGTCTAAAACGATGTTTTATCACTGATCAATATCACCAACAATAATGAACCAGATCACTACCTGGTATTGCGGTTATGATTTTTTTCTATTTCATCTGTTTTGTCAGAGCTGCTATGTTGCAGCTTGATTTATTATTTTGCTGACACTTGCTGGACAGTTTTAGTGGAATGCTTCATTTTGTACTGGGTAGATTTACTGTAATGCTTGTGCTGGAATGCTTTACATTCTGCTGTGGTTTTCATTGTACTATTTGTGAATCTGTCTTTGAGAGCCAAGAATGCCTTACCAGCAAGATTAACAACAGCATATAGCCTTGATAGCTTTCATACTCAATTGTTTTACAATAGGAATAGCTATTGGGGCTATCCTTCTGAATAAACCTTGAACAACATTTCCTAGTTCATCTCCATATATCATTTTATAAACTGGTAATCATGAATTTATCACCCTGAAATTTGTATATGTTGGGCATAATGTTTAATCATGTTATTTTGTTATCGCCAATCTAAATGATTGCAATAATCATTATTTCATTGATTAGCACCTGATAAATGCCACTGTCCATGACAATAAATAAATGGCAAATAGAAGCTGCTTCATTGACAATTTTGTTGCTGGCTCATCTTCCACCAATCAAAATTTTGAGTTGATCAACATCGGCAAGAATGGTATTGGGACAAAGTCTTGAATCACTTGCAATTCAGAGATCACATTACCACCTTGTTTTTTATGTTGATCGTGAGTGGCAAGGCCCCTTCTAGTTGTTCTTCTTCCTCTATATGAGGCAGTCTAAACTTTGGGTGATAATATATCTCCTGGTAATGGATTTTTAGCAGGTTCCTTCATTCGTTTCTCAAATCCTTCATATAAATGCTAATATTTTTTGTGATTCAAGGTATACCATGGTACCTTCAAAACACAAGGAATCCACTTTGATTCTGGAACATTGGATGTCAATGGATCTAATAGTTCATGACGAATTTGATATCCTGCTGCAGCAACTGTAATAGGGTTTGTTTGAAGTATTTCATGACCTTCTTTGGTGTATTCATCAGCTTGTTTTTAACAGGTTTTCATTCAACAAGATCCCTCACCTCTGCAAATTCATCATGATCTCAATTGCTTCCTCTCTTTGTTTTCATAATTGTTTTTGAGCAGCAATTTTTTTGATTCATTTAGCTGTTTGTTCTTATGATGGAAGATCTGAGTGGTCTAAATAACTATTTTGTACCCATTGTAAATTTGTAAATTCCAAATGAACATCCTGGCATTGTTGCAATTGCTGTTTGACACAATCACATACTGTAAGATAACAGCCAGTTGATGTTGAGCTATTTTTGCAGAAAAAAAATCCCACAAAAGAACATAATCACCTATTGTAATTAATTACAACAATGATTTTATTACCAAGCAATAAGATACACAAAAGTTATACTGTATTATAGTAATGTAAAATAAGTTTTTTTCAAACTGCAATGAATTACCTGATCTCAATTATACTCAGTTTAGACATTGCCACTAAAACTCCATATGCAGTATTAATAACATGCAATTTTCCCCACATGAGGTCATGTGGTTAATGCCCAAATACTTATGCACTAATAATAACTCACTGGGATTTACACAGTCAAAAATCAATTATTTTACACTCTGTAGAGAAATCTATACCTGTTACATGATACATAAATTGTAAAATATCAGAATACTTAATAAATTAACCATATAATCTAAATGGGTCAGCACCTTTAATTTATTTTATATATTTGTGTATCTGTCTGTCTATAATCGCTGTGAAAACCAGCTATTTAGAAACATTCTCTAGTATGGTGAAAGCAGACCTGTTTCTCTTGACTAACTCTGTGGTCTACATATACAGATTTCTCCCCACTAGGCAATATACGTAGTACGAATTTAGATACATTACTTTTTTCTTGTAAATAACACTATTTAGATATTTTATTTTAATTGGATATTTAACAGCATGGGATAGTTATAAATTATCTAAAATGTTTGATTTATGAGCAGCAGCAGGTATTTATATTTGGTTTTAATAAATATCTCTCAAAGCTGAGGTATTCTAGTGGCAATGTCATTGGATTTCCAAACAATTACTGGTATACTTCAGAAATACATGAAAGATACGGCTAGAAAAAAAATGTAAAATTTAAACACAATTATAGACCTCAATGAGTGGTAACCCCTGATGGGACTCCATGAAAAAAGAAATCGAAAAATGAGAAAACCTCATTGAATAGTATCCCGTGAATGGATATAAACTGGCATACCCCAAAAATTGGCAACTAAACTGGCACAGGCAAAAAGCTCAACCTCTACAGTTTATTCTTGATTTCTGCTGCTTAAAACAATATAATAATTAACCTCTTTGCTATGTTATGATCTGTTGATATTCTGAAAAAAAAGTCAAATACAACTGCAAATAAAAAAACATAATGACATGTCACATATAGCTTATGTTACCAGTTCACTGGACATTTCAACAGTTCCATTTATTTTTTGGGGACATTTTTTTCCACCCATGTTTGTTGTCCCTTAGGCTCAGTTGACCCTCTTTACTGCTAGTGATGTTCCTTCTTTTCAATGTAAACTTACACAAAAATGTTGACCTTTTAGAGCAAATTGTGCTGTAATTGTGTTGTTCCTGGTTACAGCTTTATACCTGTAAACAGTCACTAGATACTGTATGTTCAAAAGTAATTGCAAAATCCAGTTTGCTGTGATAATATAGAGCCTGCAATACATAGTTAATAAAATATGAATGCAAGTTAAATTTCTTGACATACCTTTTACACAAACAGGAGTTTTGGGTGTATTATTTATGTTCCTCTGCAGCAAAATATATATATATATATATATATATATATATATATATATATATATATATATATATATATATATATATAGTTTAATACAAACAATACTATCATATATATATATATATATACACACACACACACACACACACACATCACTCCCTCGATAACGCCGGATAACTCGCGAACCCACTTATAACGCGGTGTTTTGCATGGCTCCCGATTTTTTTCAAAGAAAATATGTTTTAATGTGTTGTACGTGAAAAAAGTCGTGATAAGAAATGGTAATTTGGTAAATTAAACCTTGATATATAGCTTATTTTTATCATCGAAAATGGTGATTATTGCCCGTAAAGATAGAATCCATATTGTGAAATTTGCAATTTCTAATAAGATATCACAAATTAGGTTAGGTTTTTTTTATAGAGAAATAGTGGTCAATACACTGTAAATAAACAGCGCTCAACAAAAAATTCTGGTAAATGCTAACATGTGGCAAAAATAAATGAAATACTAATTATATGTCTTGCTAGGTGAAATTCACATTAAAATCCATTAATTTCATCTCAACACTATAATCGAAACCTATATACATGCATTCTCTTATATGAAAACATGAAAAGAGTCAGTCAACCGTCACATGGAAACCCCTGAGTACTTCTGTGAGACCATAATTACATGACGGCTTTCTTTCAGATAGACAACTTCAAGAATCAATTAAAAGAGACCTGTATTGTTTTATCACTTTAAATATGTCTTTTGTATCAAATCAATCAAGTAAAATAAAATAAAGTTCAAAGGCATGCCAATAGGAGCATATGTTCTTGTATTCATTACCGTTATCAAATTTCGTTACTTAACCAATTGAAAATGTTTTCACATTTCATGTATTAACATCATTCAAGTATATAATATTAGTAATCTATCCTAATCATTTGTAAATGTGACCATGGAGAGCAAAGGAATTAAGTGAAAGGTGTACTTAGTGACTGAAAAGCTGTGCATCATAGATAGTGTTCATAATGACGAAGCGAGATCAAAAATTTGCAATGAACTAAAAATTGTCGAGTCGACATTTAGAGATTGGCTTAAGGATGAGCCAAAACTTAGAAATTACTCATATGATGTTGATTCAGATGAAGAGATGAAACGAAAACGAGCACAGACTGCAAGCGATAACGAATTAGATGATGCTGTGTACGCATGGTTCACACAGCAATGTGTCACAAACCGCAAGTGTTATCGTGTTCTAATTTATATCGTTTTAAATTTTTAGACCTATTAAATTCATGTTGGTAATGGTTAAAACTTGTGAATTTTTTCTTTCTTTTTACTTCTACCGCAATAAAAATCTAAACATCGTTCGATTGACATTGTTTTCTCAAAATGTGTTGATCTTTTGTATTTAAAAAAAGTCTACTTTGGATGAAACAATAAAACTAGAATGCATACCATTCCCATCAAAAATTAGTGATGTATTACACAATGTGAAGTTGTACATGTGCTAAGAGAATGGAAACCACATGGAATAATGTTTTCATGATCAATATACTGAAAATTATCCTGAAATTAATTTTACTCTGTGAGGAAAAAAACTAGACAATGTACACCGATATGAAGATATATTTATTCACTGTTAATCTCAACATGATTATTAATTGAGTATTCAACAACGTAACATGCCAAGCCACCCCCAACCCACTTTTGCCTATACGTCGATACCTTTGTTAGTTTTGTTGTTTGTTACAAGTCCCTCGATAACTCGCGCCCTCGCTTATATCGCTGTCGATGTTTTTGGACCCCAGTGTCCTCGAGTTATCGAGGGAGTGGTCTGGTCTATATATATATATATATTTTCAGTTTCTGCAACTAGTCTATACAAGCTGGTTGTATTTATAGTTTTAGCACATGTGAAGACAGCCATGTAGAGGTTTACAAATACAATGTTTTTGTGTTTATTTGTTTGTCGTATATATGTTTTGTATTTGCCTTTGAAAAAGACTCATCAAGAGTCGAAAGCGCTTAGGCTAGTTAGTTACTAGTTTCATACTGTTCGTCATCAGTTTATTGCATCTATTTTAATTCATCCCTGACACACGTGATCCCTTGGTGGATCCAGTACGCTTGAAAGGGCTGTTATTCGCCATATGATTTGTATTCTTTATATTACCTACCTCGTATGGCACGATCTACCTTTGGTGTGATCTAACACCCTTTCCGGTCCTGTATTTATGTCGTGCTACTGTATCCGTTCCATTGTTTCGTTCTTATACTTAAATTGTTGCCGTATCTCTTAGAATGGAGACAATGTCTCAACAAATACAGAAAACATTCAAAACTTTACGCAATGAAACTGATTTTCACATGAAAATTCATGTGAAACCGCAAATTATTGGCAAGAGCTCAAATAGATTCAACAAAAGATGGAATAAAATAACTCAAGACGCTTCCATGAAACTCACAGCCCTACTTAGTAAAAACATAAATCATCAATATCTAGTCAAATCAGCAACCATTGAAGAACTAAAACATCAGCTCAATTCCGTCTCAACAGAAGAACAATTGAAAACGTTTTACTCCAAATTAAATAAAGATCAACAAAGACTCTCTTCGAAACTATACAAAGTCAGAGATAGAAAACTTAGAAGTCATGATCTACAACCAAAGGACTGTTGTGAAGAAACTTCAATTGACGAAATTTCTTCTAAAAACAACCGTAAGAAATAAAATCGCCGCAAAAGGAAGAATCGCAAGCACTCTGTAACAAACACTAATGCAACTGTTACTAACACAGTAGTCAACATCTCCAATTTAGAACTTACTGATGCAGAAATAAAACTTTTATCGAAAGGTTTGAGTTTCTGTCCCCGTCCGAAAACATATGCAAGGAAGCTTGATTGACACCAAAAGTTCAATGCCGACAATAACTCAAAGCCCTTTTGTTGTAACAACAACAAATCAATGAGAAAATAAGCATCGACACCCACATTAAAAAAAGTTAATGGCCACAAAAGTGTTCTACATTCCGAATCAATTTTATAACCATTGAAAATGTTTTACTTCAGACATCATTCAAGCATACTAATATATTATAATTATCTAAATTTGTAAATGGACCAAGAGAGCAAATGCATATTAAAGGCAAAGTGACTTATGATGAAACCCTGAGATAAGATTGTCTTATAAACAGGAGATCAATATTTGAGCAATGAACAAAATTGACGAGTCGACAAAAATTGGTAAGGATGAGCAAATTAGAAAATACTCACTAATGTTATTAGAGAGAGCGAAACAAATGCGACACAAGACCAAGCAAACGAAAATACTTAGCTTAACCCAAGGAAAACCGCAAGAGTATGTGTTTATTATATCTTTAAATTAACCATTAAACATGGAAATGGTTACAACCTGTGAATTTCTCTTGTTACTTCACCCAAAAAAATCTAACATCGTATAATGTTTTATCAATTTGTTGATCTTATGTCAAAAAAATCATACTTTAGATGAACAATTATACATAGAAATGCAACCATTACCACAAATTAGATTATTACACATTGATTCCTTGATCACATTTGACATCACAAGAAGAAATGGTTACCAGCAGGGTAGCATGCACAGATCAAAACTGAAAATATACCACATTAATTTAACTCTGGAGGTCAAAAACTACAATGTACACTGATATGAAGATATATTACATTTAACTCACAATATTAATGAATTACTAGACATTTAATTTACCGAGGCTACGACAAAGACCTGATTGCGGAGGCAATCCAAAGGGCCAAACAAACAAACCGTGATGACCTACTCAGATATGGACAGAAAGACAAGGTTGATAGAATACCATTTATTCGGACCTATCACCCAGACAATCCCAAAGTAGGTAAAATCAACGCAAACCACTGGCCAACCGTGCAATCGTCAGACATACTAAACCTAATACTTCCAAACAAACCTGTAGTAGCTTACCGGAGACCAAAAAACCTATAGGACATCCTAGTCAGGGCAAAGCTTACGCCAATCGCTAGTCAAAACCAACCTAGTCAATCTGGACCCTCTGGCGACAAAAGATGCAAAACCTGTCAAAATATGATAGAGACCAAGACATTCACTAGCACAGTGACTAAAGAAAAACTAAACATACATGGTCCAAACAAAACATACATGGTCCAAACAAAACATACATGGTCCAAACAAAACGTGCAAAACAGAGAATGTGATTTATCTCATCACATGTAAGATTCAGAACGTTGGAGAAACTGAAAAGCTACACAAAAGGATAAACCTTCATAGATCTGATTGGATGACAAAAAAGCTGTACAGAAGCCCGGTCGCAGAACACTTCTCCTCCCCTGGCCACACTTTCAGTGATATAATACTTATCGCTATTGCTAACAACCACAGCTGGAGTTCCGAAACCAGGAAGGAAAAGGAATCATACTGGATACGCCGCCTCAGAACATTGAAACCAAGCGGTCTAAACCAAGAAGACTAGAAAATGAAAACTATGCACTAGTAGAATTTAACATTTTCTAAATCTTTTTATTATCCTTCAATTTTTTAACTATAAGAATAACCGGTATAGAATCAAATATCCGGGATATAATCTGCGTTACATATGTACAAAAAGTAAAAATAGATGTCGCTTTGGCTTGTAGACTTTTAGGGAATTATACACCGTTTTCAGTTTCCACAACTAGTCTATACAAGCTGGTTGTATTTATAGTTTTAGCACATGTGAAGACAGCTATGTAGAGGTTTACAAACACAACATTTTTGTGTTTATTTGTTTGTCGTATATATGTTTTGCATTTGCCTTTGAAAAAGACTCATTAAGAGTCGAAAGCACTTAGGTTAGTTAGTTACTAGTTTTGTACTGTTCGTCAGTTTATTGCATCTATATATATATATCTATATATATATATACATATATATATCTATATCTATCTATCTATCTATCTATCTATCTATCTATCTATCTATATATATATATATCTATATATATATATACATATATATATCTATATCTATCTATATATATATATAGAATACAAATCATATGGCGAATAACAAACCTTTCAAGCCTATTGGATCCACCAAGGGATCACGTGTGTCAGGGATTAATTAAAATAGATGTGATAAACTGATGACAAACAGTACAAAACTAGTAACTAACTAGCCTTATGTACAATGGTACCATAGGAAGTAATACATTTTCGGGTGATCTAATTTACAAATATTCCTACACAGGGTAATCCAGTTGAAAGGAAGAAAGTCACAAAGAAAAGGACAGAATATATTGTATTCATTTGTTATCCGTAATTTGATAAAATAACCAATTTTTTAAAAATAATATCATGGGCTCTATATTATCGTGGCCAATGGAATTTTCTGAATAATTTTGGACACACATTTTCCATAGTTATTCTACTGTATGTTGATAGTTTAATACCAATAGCTTGCTAGGAAGAAGAGCTAGCCTCCCACTGCAGTAAACACATGGGTTTGGGGCAAATAGAATTATCTCAAAAACGGCTTGGAAGACAACTATTTTCCGCCTGTTTAGTACTGTTTTGCAGAACTTTTATCCAGGAAAAGAGCTTGTGTTTGCATTGTGAGCATTACATGGTGTCAAAATTGACTCTCGGACATGAAAATTGCAGAATTGCAGGTATAAATATGGGGTCTGGGTGCATAAACAAACTTCTGCTATGAACTGCCATTGACTTCTCTGATCAAGTGGGATAATATTCTTATGCTGTTGTAATACAGGTATCCAAAAAAATAGACCTTTTTGACTTCGCTTGTGTAGTTGATATTTTACGATTTTTATATACCGAAAAGAACATTAAATACCGCGATAATACAGCGTTCAGGGATACCACATTTCTTAAGCCTTAAGTTAAGGTGAAAAGAAAACAAAACCATTGGAATGCTTAAATGAACCTTGCAAGTGTCATAGCTGACATTTTCATTAATGAAGCTTACATTTTCAAGCCCATGCTCCTGAAGTTCAACCTTGGTCCTTATATTTTTTATTCTTTCCATCGTTAAATGCTTCAGAACCACATGGATTTTTATGAAGCCGGAAGTTTATGTTGGTAATTCTATGCGTCTGCGCAAGAAGTAGGTGGACATCCGGTAGCACACAAAAATGGTACGTATTTTATTTCTAATGATTGGACAAAGTTTATAGCAAATATTTGGTTTTTAACATCATTTAATTATTATCTGCCACAGAAGCTGTGTGAGAAGGATTTTATTTTTACCTACAGCCATATTGATTTACAGTTTCCCTCCCCAGGTTTTTGTCAGTTGCAGCAAATATGGAAGGGGTACTTCTGTACCAAATTATTATCTCTGAAGTGCCATAGATTCCATGGATTTTTCTAGGTTTTCATTTCAATCAGGAGCCAGCATAATCTGGAAAAAGTGTTGATAAAAGCTGACTGCAGTTGGAAAATTTTCAAGTACAAGTTATATTAAAGAATCTACTGGAGTCTGCTACAGTTGCAACAGGGGATGATTCTTTTTAATATAATTTTCGAAGAAATAAATGTTTTCTGCATATTTGAGTGTGCAAAATTTACAAAATAATATCTTTCAAATAAACGTGCATGAAAAATTCAAACAGATGCACTTCCACCAATTTGTATTTAATTTTAATTTGTCTTTAGTCACTTTGTGCAAATTATGTTATTTCAAGTGGAGATTTATGTTTATTTAATATGGTTATAAGAAATGTTGTGTGAACAGTAATCTGTAAGAATAAATTGACTTTTTCTTTGTACCAGGTATCGATGTAGCCTTTCTGTTCCATAATAATATCATAAAAAGTTATTAAGAAAATATCTTAAATTTGTTCATCAAAAATATTACGTTGCAAAATAAACTATTTTAGACACCACAGATTCAAATTAGTATAAAACCTGCAAAATATCAAAAGTGATATGAGGAGTTTCTATCTTATCACAACTAAATGCAAAAATAGTAATTATGATTACAATATTGTTTTTTTAGATCAATGTACAAGATCAGTTATGAATATTTAATTTCTTTTCTCCATGATTATATTTTATGTGAATGTGTGTCTATTTGGATTTTTAAACATAGCTTTTAAAATTTTTCAGTCATATTGCATCAATGTCTACAGTAAATAGCAGTTAATAGTGATGTCTAACACTGGGGGATCATGCTGCAGACATGAAGCATGTCCTACCCTGACACCAGGCTGACCAGTCCTAACACTAACCTCTTAACGCTGAGCGCTAAGCAAGGTAGCTGTTAGTACCATTCTTTTAAGTTTTTGGTATGACTTGGCTGGGATTTGAAACCCATGACCTCCTGCATAATGGGTTTGAATCCTGGCCTAGTCATACCAAAGACTTATAAAATGATGCTAACAGATGCCTTGCTAGACACCCAACATTAATTGACACATTAGTATTGGGACTGGTTGGCCTGGTGTCAGAATAATGTGACTGGGTGGGGACATGATACAGTATAATGCCTCAGTGATAGATATCATCTCAACTGTTAGTTACACTGCAGACATCTTAGTGATATGGCTGAAATTTTTTTTAAAGTTACATTAAAAATCCAAAACACACTTACACATAAAAGTGGAGTTAGTACCAAGGGTAATGAGGTTGCCATGTTGAGAAAATCTTCATATTGATTGCCAGCATCCGCCAGCAACACACTCTGGCTAGCTATAGTTTTTTGTTTGGTTTTTTTGTTCTTATGGTGATATTTTTTTGTCGGTTTTGATCTTTAAAATAAAGAGGAAAGTAATGGGTTTGATCCTTTTTTTTGCATCAGTTTAAAGTGAATACCTTAGTGCACACTTATAATAGCATGGACATATTCTACACAAAGACAAATAAGCCTGGTAGGGGTAAGGTATTGCATTATATATTGTATTGGCTGCACATCATGGTATCTAGTGTTTTCCCCCACCTCTCAGTTATCAAGACATTATTGTGTTTGATTCTATGGTCTTAAAATAAGTAACTGAAAGAAACAAAATGAACAAGTTTATTTAATTCAGGATATAAATTTTTTTGTCAAAGTTACAAAGTCAAAATTGAAAATTATGTTACAGTATTGTGAATTAAATCCCGAAAAATCCTAAAAGTTCTATCACAAGACCAAAAGTATAGTGTGTTCCAAATAAATTCAAGAACTGAATATACTGTACCAATAGTCTTAAATTGTTTGATGTTCCGAAATTCATAATGTATCAAAGTGATATGATCCAGAACATCTTTGAATGCATTCACAATAATTGCAAAGTAGTGCATTTTTTACTCCTAAATGCCAATGAGCACTTTGTAATGGCAGTGAATTTTTGAATAAATGATTCCCTCAAATTAAGTTTATTTACCACAACCTTATATGAAAACCTGAGACAAAATGAAATAACCAGGGATATGGGTTGTAAGTTGTCATCCAGAACATTCCAAGTTTATATTGTAACTAAGACTAAACTTTGAAGTCAAGTATCAGTAAAAGAACTTTAAAAGAATCGTCAGTAAAAGAACTTTAAAAGAATTGTAAAAGTAAAGAAGGCCTTAACTAAACTATTCTATTCAGTCATGGACTAATGTCAAACACACAAAAATAAATATGCATAACAGTTGTGACCAAGTAGGTGATGCATAAAATTCAGTAATTTTCCACTTTACAAAAATTATTGACTCAGGCCATTTACACACCTCTGAAAATTATGCAGTTTTAGTCATCATGAATTACTATCATTAGGTACTATGCTTTTATACATGAAAATAGTATCAATATAACACGCTATTCCTTGTTAGACTGCTACAGTGGCCTAAGTGGTTTAAGTATCCTCCTCAGATGATGGAGGTTACAGGTTCATACCACAGTCAAATCATATTAAAGACTTTAAAAAATGGTACTCGAATCTGCCTTACTTGGTGCACAGCATTAGGAGGTTGTAGGACTAGTTAACCTGGTGTCAGTATAAAGTGACTGGTTGGGACATCATGTTACATGGCTGCGGCATGATGCCCCAGTGCTAGACATCACTATAAACTGCCACACAGCAGACTAAAAAAATTCTTGAAACTACATTAAAAATCAGAATCACACACTCACACATCACACACTCACACATAGTCATTGCTTAGATGATAATGCAGGGCTTTTAGCAGAATTCCAGGATTAGGAATTCAGGACTCAAATCCAGAGTGCCATATCATTTTAAAAGTCATTTCAACAGTGTAGGCTGTTACCAACTTTCCTATTGCCCTGTTGTTTACTCTGTGGTGCTTCTGGTATAGGGGTCCCACTACCATGCAAAGTGTGCAACTAAGTGTAAAAGAACTTTAAACTTCTTCTGTTAAGAAAGCAAAATTGAATTTGTCTCCCAATTTGTTAAATGTATATTAAGTAACAGCAGTTTGTTACTGTTGTAATGCTTTTACACCCAAGCCAGATAGTTTCAGTGTTGTAGCATAGATAAAATATATTGGATGCATCAAATTGCTGGTTGAGCAGACAAACAAACTCTTGCACATTCACAGTCATGCTATGAAAACCAGAAATAGACAGCAAGCATTGTTTTCTTGTTTAGATTTGGAGCTTCTGTTGGCTTTGAAACATCAATAATTTGAAAGTGTTAGTGACCCCTTGCTGCCAATAAGAGTAGAAAATATAAATAAGTAAATGAAATGATTAAGTTTTCCACATTTTTTTTTACATCCTTTATGCATTTTGTTAACAAAGAGTAGGAGTGTGTGCTAATATTATACATAAAAGAGGTCAGCGGTACAACCATTGGTATATTACAGCCATTGGTATAGTGTGGTATGGATTCTACTGGTACTTGTACTGTACAACTATTGGGATATTGTGGTATGGATCCTACTGGTACATGGACTTCATTACAGCCATTGGTATAGTGTGGTATGGATCCTACTGGTACATGGACTGCTGTACAACTACTGTATTGGGATATTGTGGTATGGATCCTATTGGTACATGTACTGTTGTACAACTATTGGGATATTGTGGTATGGATCCTACTAGTACATGTACTGCTGTATAACCATTGGTATATTATGGTATGGATTCTACTGGTACATGGACTGCAGTACAACCATTGGTATGTTGTGGTATGGATTCTACTGGTACTTGTACTGTACAACTATTGGGATATTGTGGTATGGATCCTACTGGTACATGGACTTCATTACAGCCATTGGTATAGTGTGGTATGGATCCTACTTGTACATGGACTTCATTACAGCCATTGGTATTGTGTGGTATGGATCCTACTTGTACATGGACTTCATTACAGCCATTGGTATAGTGTGGTATGGATCCTACTGGTACATGGACTGCTGTACAACTACTGTATTGGTATATTATGGTATGGTTCTACTGGTACATGGACTGCAGTACAACCATTGGTATGTTGTGGTATGGATCCTGCTGGTACATGTACTGCTTTGCCTGGTAGTGTGACCACTATGCCAGTAACACAACAGAGTAAACAACAGGGCAATAGCAAAGTAGGTATCATGACTGAACATATCAAACATATCAGTAAAAAAAGTCAATTCAAGTTTATGGCTTCTCAGTAGGATAAGACACTTCCTCCTGGAAAAGCACAGAAAACTATTTTATAACAGTTACATACAACCCTATTTAGACTACTGTAATACAGTATGGGGTAATTCAAATGATAAAAACTTAACAAAGCTGGCACATCTCAAAAAAAGAGCTTTTGAGTTAATGTCAATCCAGAAAGAAAGCAAGGAAAATTTAGCTGGTAAGTTAAAAATACTACCTATTAAAGACCTAATCTGTTTAAGAAAAGCCAAATTAATGTACAGGATAGCCAATAATAATGCTCCTGAATATTTACAATCACTATTCAAGTATAGGCTACCTGGAAATACTCCCCACCTGCGATCAATGTCTACCAAACATTACAAAACTCCCAAATCAAATAAGGAATTATTTAAAAAAGTTTCCAATACTCTGGAACTTTGCTCTGGAATAATATTCCAGTTGAGATTAGAAATGCCCACTCTATTTCCTCTTTCCAAACCCAGTATATACAATGGCTTCACAGATGCAGCAAAAATAAATAAATTCCTTTGAATGAGGGCCTCAAGGTAGATTAGTTGTTAGCTAATTGAGTTACCCTCTTTAAATAAAGTCATAATAGTAACAGTCTACACTGTGTAATGACTTTTAAAATGATATGGCACTCTGGATTTGAGTCCTGGACTCCTAATCCTGAAATTCTGCTAAAAGCCCTGCATTATGATCCTACTGGTACTGCTGTAAAGCTGTTGTTTATTATGGTATGGTTTCTACTGGTACATTTTCTGCTGTATAACCATTGGTCTATTATGGTATGGATCCTACTGGTACATGGACTGCATTACAGCCATTGGTATATTGTGGTATGGATCCTACTGGTACATTTGCTGCTTTATAACCATTGGTATATTATGGTATGGATTTTACTGGTACATATACTGCTGTACAACTATCGGGATGGTATGGGTCCTACTGGTACATGGACTGCATTACAGCCATTGGTATCTTGTGGTATGGATCCTACTAGTACATGGACTGCATTACAGCCATTGGTATATTGTGGTATGGATTCTACTGGTACATGGACTGCATTACAGCCATTGGTATATTATGGTATGGATTCTACTGGTATATGTACTGTTGTACAACTGTTGTATATTATGGTATGGATCCTACTGGCACATGTACTGCTGTACAACTATTGGGATGGTATGGATCCTACTGGTACATTTGCTGCTGTACAACTATTGGGATGGTATGGATCCTACTGGTACATGGACTGCATCACAGCCATTGTTATATTATGGTATGGATCCAACTGGTACATTTGCTGCTTTATAACCATTGGTATATTATGGTATGGATTCTACTGGTACATGGACTGCAGTACAACCATTGGTATATTGTGGTGTGGATCCTACTGGTACATGTACTGCTGTACTACTATTGGTATATTGTGATATGGAACCTACTGATACATGGACTGCATTACAGCCATTAGTATATTATGGTATGGATTCTACTGGTTCATGTACCGCTGCACAACTTTTGGGATGGTATGGATCCTACTGGTACATGGACTGCAGTACAGCCATTGGTATATTGTGGTATGGATCCTACTGGTACATGTACTGCTGTACAACTATTGGTATTTTGTGATATGGATCCTACTGGTACATTTGCTGCTTTATAACCATTGGTATATTATGGTATGGATCCTACAGGTACTAGGACTGCTGGTCAACTATTGGGATATTGTGGTATGGATTCTACTGGTAGATGGATTGCATGCTATACATTGTCAATAAAGGGGTTCTGCAGTAATTCTATAAATCCATTTTTTGCCGAAGGTTTTGTTTTACTTTAGTAAACTGTATGACTTAGTCTTATTGCCATTAAGTTTGTGCAACTTTTTGTTTTTTCTTTTGCTACTGAGTGTAATAAATGCCAGAAAGAGTTGTACAGATATACCCGAAAGAAGAGAATTCAAGAACATGTTTCAGTACTGTGAAATATCACTTCATGTTAAAACAAATTTACCTTTCCAGATCAGGTTTATACTGATTCAGAACAGGGCCGGTAAGACAAGACTTGCCAAATGGTACATGCATTTTGACGATGATGAAAAACAGAAGCTTATAGAGGAGGTCCATGCTGTTGTTACAGTCAGAGATGCTAAACACACAAACTTTGTTGAGGTGAGGTCTGAAATTCTAAAATATTTGCTAGTTGTAAGTTGGTTTCCAGTAAAATACACAAGTTTAACTTGAGAGCATCTAATGACATGGTCTGGTGGCATGAGAAGCTAAACCTATAAGAAACCTTTTGAAATTAGACACAATATATTGTCATTTAAAGAATTATTATTTGTTGTCATGATTGGTATATTTATTTGTCCTCATCATCAATCAGATGTAGATTCTGTTTAAACATGTCTATTTATCTTCCATGCCTAAATTTCCATATTCATTTTTTTTATAAAAAAAATGGTTTTATTTACAGAGAATTGCATTAAAAAGTGTTACCCTCACATAAGTTGGCAAATGTATTACCTGCCTCTATTATATACACCGAAATGCATAACAGATGAACAAGAAGCTCCCTAATGTATCATAGAAAATCAGCAATAAGATATGAAATGAACATTCATCATTTGAATATTTAAGAAATTGAAAGTAAAGTTACAGTCAATATGCTCATCAGTACATCAAAATTTTTTTTTAAAAAGACAATTATTGGATAGAATTATGAAAATACTATACAATCAGATGCAGAGCACAATTCCAGTATATTTTCTGACTTCTCATATATAAGCCAAACTGAGAAAATAAGTAAATCATATCTCTTTTTTAAAGGCAAATTTGTTGGCGACAAGTTTATGGAAATAAACTGAGGGTTTTTTTTTTTAAATTGTGCTTGGGTAACTCAGTCTAGTTGACTGTAACCCATTATTTCTGCACATAATGTTCTGAATACTCAGCTTAATATCTACTGCTCTTATTTCTCCAATCTAAACCTATAAAAGTAAAAGATTTTAATGAAGATGTATTATTGCGGTTAACATTTATGTAGCATATGAAAGGCAATAAACTATTTTTTTAATGAGCTGTAGGGCCTGCTTAAAAACCATTTAATATTTCACAGTTTGACACAATATAATTAGCAGATCCCTTTTCTCTGCAACTTCATTAATTTTTTATAATTAAGAAATACATAGCCCTTTTCATATTTTTTTTTCCTTCAGATTTCTTAAATCACATATCAGCTTGCTTGAAAATCATTGCATGCATAACATATAACTATGTCTTAGTTAATTGAGGTAATGGACTCAATAATTTTGGACAAATTTTATTCATTAAGTCTAATTGTGAACTTTGAAAATTTTTAAGATTTTTCAAATAGCATGCAAAATTCTACTTCGAAGATTTTCTTCAGAATTGACCTTTACACTAGTTTCACTGCTTTGGATTTCTTTTATATTTAATTGATTGAAACTGCTATCACACTTTGTGAAACCTCGTTTTGGTATATTTAATATTGAACCTTGAACTATGTGAATTTACTGGGAAAATGATATATTGTTTGTTGTTATTATTTTTAATTTATTCAGTCCTAAATATAATAAATTGGCTATTACATGTAAGTTATTTAGTGTTTGTTTTTATAATGGTAAGTTAACCACTTGGAATATGATCAACATTAATAATTTCATGAAGAAATAGTGTTTCCATGTTATTATACATAATGCATGTATGAAGTAGGGTCTTATTCAGTGAAATATTCACTTTCATCCATCTATCCATCCAACATCAGATTCTTTAGGCAAGACAACTTCATTGGCAATTACTGGCAGTTTCTGACTGAATTTGGTTTTGACAGCTTTTCTCTTGATAAAACTTTGAAAGAGTTGGATATCCAGGCATCTGATTATATGATTATCTTTTATTTCTGTAGTTTTTACCAGTGATTGTTGGATTTAACTATATTTCTCATGCAGTTCTATTTGATTTAAAACTTTATCAGACTTATTTTCCAGTGCTCCATGATATCATTTATAGGAATTATACCTTTGATTGTCTGGTCTCCATATTTGGCTTTTTTTCAGCATAAATTGGCAAAGATTTTCACCAGATTTAATGTTTGGCTCTCTATTGATGAGTCAGTGATTGTCTTTGATTTCCACCATTCCACTGCTTTATTGATGGCAGTTATAGCCTCTCATTACCTATCCCTCTGACAGTGGTTTGCACAACATTACTTTTCTAAGGATTGTTGGATTTCATCCAGATTTCATATGCAGTGTTAATGAGACCTTGAACTGAATTTAATTCTAGCTTTCCAAATCGTCTTTTAAAGTAGTTTATGGTCCCTGAATGCCTATTCTTCTAATGTTGTTTCTGAATACAAGTTTTTTAATAAAATCCGCTAAGCACATTGTAATTAATAACACCTTTTGGAATGCACCAGTAGTTCTAGATTTCCAAATTTTATGTAATGTTTCAAGGAAACATGTTAATTTACCATGATCAGTTTATTGTATGTATATTTATGAAAAGCAGAGAAGTTTTCCTAATATACATGTTCCTTCATTACATACTACTGAGTGTATTTGTGTTAAGACAAAAGAATTAACTTGTGAATAAACAAAACAAGTGGAAATGTAAGTTTTAGAATCATTTTTTAGTTGAAGCAACAGCATGAAACTTAAACTTTCAAGTATCAAAATGTATGCATTTTATAATAATTGTTGGTGTTTTTCATGCTTTCATATAGTCATTAATCAGACTTTGATTTGCTTGTCATGTAGTAGTATTTATTAATGTAACAGAATGACAATTTAATTATTTTGACACGTAAATGAATGAAATTTAAACATAAATTTGTTTTATGGGGAATTGATTGATTTTATTTCATTTTCAGTGTAAATCTTTTTTAAAATCTCTAGCATAAAAGGGCAAGTGGAGCATATATTTTGACCCACCCATTTCATCCACCTGTCATTTAGGTCAGTTTTAGACACTAATCTAGGACACCCATCTTTCATGAACACCTTTATATTTAAAGATTTTATTTGCTCATTAAAAATAGCTTTTATAAGTACACACATTTATAGTTTGTTTCATCCTTGTTACAAAGTGGACATACCTGTGTTAACTTCAAAAAATTCTAATTTCAGTTCCGAAATTTCAAGATTGTGTACCGGCGATATGCAGGCCTATATTTCTGTATCTGCGTAGATGTTAGTGATAATAATTTGATGTATCTCGAAGCAATACACAACTTTGTTGAAGTCTTAAATGAGTACTTCCACAATGTGTGTGAACTTGATCTAGTCTTCAATTTCTATAAGGTAAGGGTCTGCCACTGATATTAAAATAAATAACTTTATTCCAACTAAATAGAAACAGGAGTGCTCTTCCCTCTCCCATTTGCCTCAAAAGTATCCCCTTCCTTAAAGGTACTCATTTTACCCATCTCACTGTAAGAATACTTTTCCTAGAGACTAGAGATGTTATTCTTACACTGATTTAATTTGAAGAGAATAATATTGATATTTATCTGCTGTTGAAAATATTAAACAAATTATGATATAAAGAAACAGAACCACTCTACACACACACACACACACACACACACACACACACACACACACACACACACAGACACATGTGTGAAGCTATGGAGATGAATTTTCTCTGTCCATCCATCCATCTTCTTTAACCAGGCAGCAGACTATCATGATTTTTTTTTCATAAGATCAAACTTGTTGTTGATAGATTTTGGCATGAGGTTGTGGTGCATATCTATACTGAATGCATGATATACTTTTCAGGTTCTTTATTGGAACAAATATGTCTTTGTGTTTTGATATATGTATAATGCATGTACAATGAGAAAATGTAAACAACCAACAATAACGAATTACAAAGACCACTTGTCAGTATCTATCATCTATGAAGTATTGCTTTTCTAGTTTCCATACCAGTGGTAAATGTTGCCAGTGAACAAATTGTACAGTTAATATATTTATCAGTAAGTTGTTTCATTCTTCTATTATGGGATAAATATCATAATGTAGTGGTGATTGATTTATGTCTTAACACAGAACAGGACGTACAGTTAAAAGTTGATAATCATATTTGATTTCATTTGGATTTCATTGATAACAGATATGTTGATTTCTATATTAAATTTCTATATTCTTTGGTTTCTGATTTTCTTAACTCAGTTATAAGTTGATAAGATACATATCTAAATTTAGTCAGGGTCCATTTGTATTTCACCAGTGGAAAGCGGAATATTTTTTTGAAATTAACGATTTCATTGAGTTGGTGAAAATACTTTAATTTTTCACGCACAAGATGTAACATATCCATTATTCACTCAGAGCAATCATACTGATTGTAGATTTCTTGCTCTGTATCTTATGGGTTTAATCAGTCTCAAACAAATGTATCATACTGTGAGACTGTAATTGGTGAGAGTGGAACTCCAGGTTGAGATAAGTTAACTAACACTATGTAGCATGTAAATTCTTGTGATATTATTATTTGTGATTATTATTTATAATATTGTCAATTTGCACTTATAATTAGTTTTAACTTCCCCAAATTTACCCAGCAATAATTCTTTTTTTATGCATATTGCAGGTATTACATCAAATATGATCTTGATAGCACATGTAATTAAGCATTCCCTGTATTTTCAGGTATACAGTGTGGTAGATGAAATGTTCCTGGCAGGGGAAATTAGAGAAACAAGTCAAACTAAAGTTCTCAAACAGTTACTCATGTTGTCATCACTGGAGTAACTGACTTTATACACTAGTAGTATCAATTACCTACATTCATCATTGCCATTGAGATATAATAATTTAATATTGGCGCTGGACCAAGTCACATTCCATATTACTATTAAGTAGAGAACAAAGTACAGTAGTGTTAGTTAACTCAGTTATATATTATGAAATTGAACAAAGCTGCAAACAGATTTAATAATAAAACATCCAAAAGTGTGGTTATCTAGATGTATATTGCTACCATGTTTTGTTGTTGAAATGAATTCTAGGGCTTCAGTAACTGACAAAAAAGCAGACATAAAGGACAGTACCAGATTGCTTAACTAATCTCATGTGAAAGTCCAGGCATCACACATAACAATACGGCACATGACAGTGTGCCTTATTTAGTCTATGAATTTAGTTAATTTTAAATTCTTTTTAGGCCTTAAATTGAAATAAAAGCATAATGACACAAAGCTTCATTGCCTTGATGCCATATGCCAAATCTACAAGTTACTGCCTTCTTTTCGCCATTCCAGGGAACATCAAAACAGTGAATGTCAAGTGTTGAATATTGTTTTTAAAATCATGCAGATGGCAAAAAAAGCAAACCTATCTACTGTCTACAAAAGCTTTTGAGACAGGACAGCAAACCCAATTTTCCAACAATGGCTTGGTCTAGTAAAATGATACTTCTGATAACAAATTATGGGACATAAAATGATTGGAAATACAAGAATTGTGTGGTTTTTATGAGACAATAAATCTGTAATTCAGATTATCAAATTATTAGCATAATGGCTGTACATCTATAATTGGTATATAGATATGTGTGTGTGTGTGTGTGTATATATATATATATATATATATATATATATATATATATATATATATATATATATATATATATATATATATATATATAATTTTCCAGTTCAGAAGGATAAATAGATCTTTATGACACTGATTAGGAAGTAAACAAGCAGTGATATTTGTAACATATTTAAATATGGTAAAATATTGCTCAGATTCTTTTATTCAAAATGGAATGGAAATTTGCAGACAACTGTAATGGAACCTGATGAAACCCTTGGATCTCAGGAATCGTGATTCTTTTGAATAATTTACCTTATTCAAAATTCTGGAAGCTTTGATTTGTTATGTTTATATTCTGTTTATTTGTAAAACTAGTTCACATGAGAAACAAGAAGACAAGGGCCTGCATGTTCACCCCATGATCAAGGCATTGGTGTAAAAATGACCTTGACCACAAAGTAAAAGGAAGAAAATGAACCTGTCTTGGCTTCATAATGATCTTTTATCTTAACAAAATCGATTGCAGTATTTAGAAAATGCAAGGAAATGAAACAATATAACTAGAAGCTTAATAACCATGACATTGAAAAACAGCTTGGCAAGAATATGTGTTGCAGAATGCATAACAAGTATTGATTTTAGGAAATCTACTATATGAACTTTAACAAAATCCTCATGCAAATTTGCAATTATTGTAATCTTAACCCCAGCTCAAATCAGCATGCATGCCAAATTGTTTTAGCTACATGGTGATCATGCCAAGAAGAAAATCAGTCATGGGGTATTTCAAGTATCAGCAAATGATCAAACTTTAGCCAAAAAATTCTTGCACATCTGACTGACCATGACCTCGCTATCTTAGGGGCAAGTGTGCTGTAGAATTATTGTTTTTGGATTCATAGTAATATGTCGAACTTGATGATAAACTATGATGAAATAATGGAGAATATAGAAAAAAATTAAAAAAATCTAAATGCATTTTTTATTACTAGGACAAAGATTGCAATTTAAAAGGGTAAGTGAGCATGTCATATAAAGGGGTTAGCTAAATAATGATTTATACCAAGTTTGATGAGAATGTGTAAAGAGTTCTAGGAAATGGAAGTAAATGAAGAACTTGAACCAAAACTGTTGATGATGATGCTGTCAGCAAAGTGCAGTAGTACATCCCACTAGCATTGGCTAAAAAATAAATAAATATAAAATTAAAAAACTTGTATATCCTTGTTTGTCAAATAGATCTCCCATTTTTAAAATTAATTTTATGCACTGTATCACTGATTGAGGAAAGAATTTATTGCCTTAAATCAGACTTGAATACCATTCATTTTTGGTTATAGTTATGTTTTCAGATTTTTGTACATATGCAATTTCATTAAAAATAGTTGTTTGTTTCTAAATTATCTTATTCTCTACTCATTATAAAGCTTCCAACTCATCAGAGTTTATTGTGGGTATTTTTATTGTATGATTTAAAACCATTTTTCAGCACAAGACAGGCTATACATGGTGGCCAGCATAACTGGTGGAGGCAGAACCCTGGAAAAACCCAGGAAGAATCACTGACCCATGAGATGCTATTGGCAAGCTTTCTCACATACCCACATTAACCAAACCTGAGACTTGAACCAATGCAGAGTTGAGATGACTGTACTTTAGACCATTTGGACACTCAGGCCTAGTGGACATTTCGGACTATGGTACTATGGGATTCATGAGCATAAATATCTGCATTAGAGTTTTTTGTTCTTATGTCTTGGTGTAATCTATAAAGCATATAAAGAGGAAAGATTCATTTCCACTTGCAATCTTTGTATAGTACCAACTTTCAGTGCCAGTAAAATATGTGAAAATGCTTCTGCTGTGTTGGTACCCTTGTTGAACCATGGTAATTTGTCATGTATTCATATACAGTCAAACCCACTTATCTCAACCTCAGTTACCTCGCCAACCATATTAAGTCAACGTTTTTGAAGTGGAACCACCAAATTCTTTTTTGTCTTAGCATTTTCTCATCGGTTATGTTGATTCTTTTTGTTGCTGAACCCTAATATCTCAAGTACAAAAGAGGGCCAAATTTGCCAATTAACGTTGGTTATCTCGATCCCCATGACCAATCGCCGGAGATGGTGAAGAAAATGTCCTATCTGGTGACAGACTTTTTGGTTATTTAATTTTTATAAACAATTGTGGCTTTCGACTGGATAAATAAAAGGGAGAGCGGAAGGAAGCTATAAACTTAACTAAGTAATGCATTGGAAATCAATCAGTACACAAAAATGACAACCCCATCTTAGCAGTGCATTGTTACATCATAATCTGCTGATGCTGGCATATGGCTGAGTACTGTATGTTTTGACAGCCAATTATGCTACTGTACTATACCTACAACTGACCGACTTCTGAAGACGCAAATAGAACATAAAAAATTAATGGAATGGCTAAACCTTCTATTTGTTGGTTGTACCAGACACTTAAACTCAGCAAGAAGATATAGCAAACAACAAAGAACTTTTACATAATTAAAAATAATTATTTCTCAAAATACAGGAGTAAAAGAATCCCTATATTGGGTGTTAACTTAAAATGTATAAATTAGTCATAATACACCATCCTTTATGGTATTCTTATTGTGTAATTGTTTGATAAATCTTGGAGACATTTGTATACAATGTTTGTCTAAAACATTAAAAATGTTGTGTTAAAATGCTGAAGAAAGGCATATTTTGCAAAAATTGCGTAGAATTTAATTACTTCAAAGTCTTTGATCATTAAAGGAGAAACTTGGGATTTCTTTTGATTGTTACGTTCTTTCTTTTTTATTTTAATTGAATCCAGTATTTTTTATTAATTTGTATTGGAAAAAGAAAGCAAGCTTGATAAATACAAGAAATTATACTTTCTATGTGCAGGTTGAAATTAAGAGCCCAAACTAGTAATGAGAACAGGAGAAAATATATGTGAAAGAATTGTCTTCCCAACCAGAAATAGTTATACTAATTCAGAATGCATACAATTGAACATGTCAGTGCCACATCATTCAACTAAACTCCCTCTCAAAAGCAAACAAAGTGTTGGGCTTTTTATTAGTCATCTAATCTATTGGATGTAGGTTTAGTGAAACAGAAGCATTGATTTTAAATTTGCAAAATCAGCTATCAGTCTTTGGAGTCTTATCTGAAGATGCATTGCAGAGAATTTCATTTTGATTGGATGGAAAATTAGATATCTAAATTTTAAGATGCTAGATATCGACTTAATCTGCTTCGATATTTCATATACATGTATGAAAGTTCTTTGGTAAATACATGTATTTGATATGTGATGATTTATCCACTTTTTTAAAGTGGACTGAAAATGGAATGTTGCACCTGTAGTATGAAACATTTTAATAGCCAATAGAAACAATCACAATTCTGGTAAATCAGTACTGTTAAAAGTTATATAATCATTATTTTGAATTCTTCCCTCCCCTCCTTTTGGGGAAAATCCGATATTTATGACATAAGAACTTGCTTGACATTTATTTTAAATTTAAGAGGATAAAAGTTGTCACATTTGACAGTAGCAGGTGCTGTATCATTGTTGACCTGTGCATATTGTTGATTGGAGGTATACTGTAGTCTATGCAATTGTAAAATAAAATGTGACTGAAACCAACTTGACCAAATACATAAGTTGCAAATCGGTATTTTACAATGTGCAAAGGAGTTGTCCATAAAGGACATCTGCAGCTATTGCCCGTTTTTCTTCTGTAAAAAAAAAAGACCTCTGTCCACATGTGGTTTGCCCCCTTTCCCCTAGCTGCAGATGTCCCCAGGGCTGGTATGTGGGCCATGCAATCAACATCCGGCACTGGGAACCAGGCTTATGTATTAATGCCAATCCATTCATAAATATTCTGTGGCTAAAAATTGTACAAATTGAAATTAACAAATGATTTATACTTAGGGATCACCCATAAAGGATATCTGTAAAACATACTAGAATACAAGCCGTAGGCCTAAAGCTGTTATTCAATACAGAATATAAAAAAAAATACTAGCTTAAGCTTGCGGACATCTGCAAGGTCCTTTACACACCCTCCCCCCTTGTCTGCAGTTTTTCACATTTGAATAATCCCCTCCACCCATCTTTGCAGATGTCCTTTATGGATGTTCCCAAAGTAAGTGATCAGAATCATATACCTATATGTGGTCAAATGTTAATTTTAGATTTATTGAAAAATTAGCTTTTTTTTAGTATTGACATGTAAAATCAACATCTCTGGTTAAAATCTGTTCATTTTGTGTGTTTATCACTGAGCATCATGCTAATGAGTAAGATATTCTGTACTATATTGATTGTTCTAATTGTTTATCATATTCAAATGTTAGATCAACCTGAATTTGCTTTAACAAAAATTATGCCAGTAAATGTTTACAATGTCAAATGTGCAATCCTTATAAATAAAATATCTAATATTAAACTGCATTTCTCATTATGTGTTAAAAATCCTAAAAAAGACATACAAAGTAAAGCAGTAATGATTCTTTTGAAGCAAGGACTTATATATTTACTCACAAAACTTTCCCAGGTTGATAGTGTACAATTTTTTTTTTGCTTTTTGTAAGAGTGAAATAGATATTCTCAATGCAAAATTAGTTTGGGTGTGGGTAAAAGAAATTTTCATGTCGTACCGGTTTGCTAAATGTTTAGCTTACCATTTCCAGGATGGAATTACTGTTGTATATACAATACAAATACACCCTACCTAAGTTAGCATAAAAACTCCAGAATATTCTGAAAGTTCAGACAAATAAAACAACTCTTTCAGCTGCCTACCCCCCTCCCCCCCGTAGCCATCATCTTATGACACAGACTAGTTATGTAGGGCATCAGAGTGGAGTGGAGCAGGGAATCTGCCAACAGTAATAGGTAAATCAATAAAATTAGTTTTACCCCCTAAAATAAACTACATTCTAATATCATTACCTGTCGTTTCATATTTGAATTTTCCTTTTTGGAAGGAAGCTGATATCCTTTAAAACATGGTACAAACAAGGAAAACCTTACCTTTACCGTATTAATAACCACTACTGTAAGTTGGTATCCACTCAGCAACTTTTACAATCTTTTGTTTCAAAGATCAGTTCTGACAATGTAGTGCCATGATGTGGCCTTCATAACAATCTGCAATTATGAATGAATGTTTGACCTTTGTATGCTTTAATTTTCATGACTGAAAGATCGTTCCTGGTAAGGAAACCTCTTTCCCTCTTAGAAAAAGTGAATGCCAAATATCTGCATTGGCCTATAAGGCAGGCAAAAGATGCTTCATACCCTTTCTTCATCCTTTAGAAGAAGCCAGATAGAGCTGCAAAACCCTAACTGCACACGAGTCAATCTCAATCATCCCAAGCGCTGATAGACTGCAACTCAAAATACCTCATACAGTTAACAATATAATAATCCTTAGTGATGGCTTGTTTAAAATTTGAGTATAGGATAGGGATACAAGTAACCCTTAATGGTACAAACTGAGTATGGGCATGCTTTAGAAAATAATAGGCACTGCATTTTTAGGACAGCTAGGATTAACACATTTTTCACTACTACAAAGATTCCACACTTGGCATCACAGGCCTATGATGTAGAATGTCGCCTGACCAGAACAATGCACTTGACAACTTTGCTTTAAAATTTGTCCTGGTGCATAGATTTTTTTTAGATGTCCCAAGCTTCAGGTTGATAATCTGGAAGCTGTTTTGTAGTAAAGACCCCTGTGGTATGATAGAAGGTCCCTTTGAGGCAGTGTTGTGGGTGGGTCTACCATCATGTACAGATCAATAAGCCACAATCAAAGGGGCCACAGAGGGGGTTATCTAAATGAGCCAAGTAGTAGAGGTCCCACACTTTCTAGTGCACTTCAGGCCAAAAGTGTTTACTGCATAAGATATCTGGTCTGGGACTGCTGAAATGTAAAAGCAGAGGTTCATGTTTAGCCTCATTGCAAACAAGTCCACCAAAAGTCTGAACCTGGATTGGTGTAGGGACCATGCAAGGAGGGCTCTTTTATCCAACCTGGACAGTCTGCCAAAAATGACCCATCCATCATCCAAACTGAGGGTCAGTCAGGCATCTATGGGAATCGATGGAAGAAGGATGCACAGCAGTAGAGGGAGCAAAATGCTAGCCCACCCACCCCTCCCTTAGGAAAGGGAGTTGAGCCTGCATGCTTCCTTTATGGGACTTTCTGACATCCCCTGCAGTCAGGAAGACCTCACTTCCTGGAAGCCATAGAAAGAGTAAGCCCTCAGAAAAGCTCTCTGCCTCATAGTGGGAAACCAAGAATATGATTCTATATTTGGCAACAGTAAACATTATGTTCAACTAAAAAGTTTGTAATGTACAAGTTTCTCTCTTGACATAATCTTTGTATTTTTTACCAGTTCCATTTGTCGATGGCAACCATTTCTCATGCTTTTATTACATGGTCAAATAAACACATGATGTCCAGTAAACATAATTGTTACACTTCCTTCCGATCCCTCCTCTAAATTTGAATATTCCATATGACTTTTTATTCTTTTGTACTATTAGAACTTTTTGAGAGGCTTATTTTCCTTTCATCTTGAACATTTAATGCTTGCTAATGTATATTTTTAGAAAATTCTTAAAGCAACAACTTGACGATTCAAACATTTTGAATAAAAAGATATATGCAGTTGAAAGCATCTGGGGTACTCATGTAAAGTTAGCCAGGTTCCTTGACAAACTCCAATGAATATAATATGAAACTTGGATACAAACATGTACTAGCCAGTATCTAGATTTCCATAATTTTCTCTTTGTTCCGCAAGTCTGTATTTTAAGGGTCACTTCTATAAGGCTGCTTGAGTCTAGGGTGTATAGTTCTTATACATCTCCACAGAGACTTATCTAATAATAGATTGAGTACTCTTCTGAGCCTAAGAGCTAATCTTTCTTTTTTGAGTATGTCTTAAAAGGAACTTGAGTGTTGACATTTGGAAGGCCCTTACCTCCATCTCTTATGTGTGTTTATACAAGGGTCATATATAATTTTGAATGATAACTGCAAAAACTTTTCCCAAACTTTAAAATACCACAAACACTATTTCCAAGACCTATTTTCATTAACATTTTGGATACACACAGATTATTATAACTAGCAAGATGGACTCCCTCATCTACTTGGTATAGTATTGGATTTATTGCTAGTGTCTGCTTACTAATCTCATACCATGCAATCATTATCATGTGGCCAAACATTGACAGCAATATATAATACTAGGAAAAAAATGTATGGAGTGCTTTCCTGATTCACTATTAACTGAATGGAATTGCCGCCAAATTTGAAATATTTGTGGCTAATGCCATGAATACATTACAAGCAAAAAGTTTGTCAATGTGATGTACCCAAAATCGACGATTAATGCAGTGCATTAAAATCATTTTTGTCCATGACTAAAATATTAGGTTTATCCTTATGTTGTTGACAATGTATGACAGTACTATTTCTTTACCAAACAAAGATACAAAACAAAGACACTTCATCTGTATATATGATGGTTTAATGATCTGTAAATATATATTCCATTATCATTTACAAAGAAAGAAAAAGTAAAGGATCTTAAAATATTTAAATGGTGTCAAAAAGAAAATTATTTGAAGCATATTTAGTTATTTAAATTATCTAAGATATAACGTACAAAATTACTGGTCATCTACATCAAACTATATCATGTTTATATGACAGTGAAAACATCTCACAAAAATACCATCTTTGTTATCAGTAGTTATAAAAAAATGACATGTTTATTATTCATCTAAAATGAAAATCAAAACAAGTTACCCAAACTCAAATGAAATCTTTTAATTTGATTTTCGAGTCAAAAATATAAATACATTATTACCATCACATTTTCTTTAACAGCATGAGCAAGCTATTCGGTTAAATAGACAAAAGCAGCATATTTGTAAACAACATCATCAGAAACAAAAATTGTTCTTATATTAGCAGTATCTGAAGATTAAATCTACACTTTCTCACAATTGATGTTAAACTTGGATAATTACTGACTTTTTCGAATCTCGGGTTGAATAATGACAGAACATATTTTGAGAAAAATGTACAAGAGAGTTAAGATAAAAGATAAGAATTTGGTACCCATCTGCTCTGTAAATTGGCATGCAAATTAGTTAGGGAAATTGCCAACATATAAATTAGCAAGGTTTACAATCTGCTTATTCACAAAATTGGACCTCGTTTTCCAAACTGTCATGTCTAAAAGGTAATGTCACACCTCCCCTGCAAAGCTGAGGCTATAAAAACAAAAACAAACCCAAATACAATATACTAAACTGGACAATCTAGGTTGATGCTGTTAGCAAGTAATTTATCATATTAAGAGCTATAAAGAATATTTTCATTAGTTTAAATTTTCTGGATGGAATGCAGTTACTGCTGAAAATGTGTAAACTGCCATTGTTGGTATGGCTGGAATGAACAGCATTGGTTTTCAAAAATGTTGCAATATTATATTCTTCACAATGCATTTTCTAAGTTGCCTTCTTACTGTGTAGGCAATAGTGTACAAGAAACTGGTCTACCAAAGCTATGGGTTTTATTCCTTATGATGCATCTACATTCTAAGTTACATGACTGCAAAGCTGAGCTGAACACAATGATGAACACAGTGCATTGTAAATAAAGGTCACTGTGACCCAATTTACCTTAGTATAGTACTCTTAATGACAATTGTTTTATTGCTGATGTTTGACAATTGTTTTATTGCTGATGTTTGACAATTGTTTTATTGCTGATGTTGTAACAGCCACTGTGGTGTTTCCTTGGACTAGTCACCTTACTTCAAAAGCCTTGGCACTGAATAACCTGATAGTGTTGTTGTGCTGTAGAACACCAAACAAAACTTTTAACACATTATTGGCTATATCATGCCAAGGAAATTGAAGTGCCTTCCCATGGACATACACAAGCTGTCAACCTGTGCAGGTATTGAACCTGCAACCCTTGGATCATGTGTCCAATACTGTACCAACTGTACTGTCACTGCTGCCTTCTTGATGGTAAATCTATACTACAAACTGCACCAGACAGTCATACTTGAAAACATTGTTAATCACAAAGCAAAAGTATTGATGTTTAGTTATTAGGCATTTGACAAGTGTAATAAAAATCTCTGACTGAACCAATTTAAAATTCAAATCTGATGTAGAAGTGTCATAGACCTGCTATATTGTATCAATATGAATACTAGATTATAAGGTAACAGAAACCACTGATTTTTGCTACAACATTTAAATAATGCGTGCATAAACCTAAGAATATGAACATAAAGGGGATAAAAAGTATGAGGCAAAAAAACTTTCAAAAAGCATTTCACAGATCTAAAAATACTTAACTTACTTTCCAAGTGCACAATTCATTGTTGTTATATAATCACTGATTATTTATCACAAAGATTACTTTTTAAAGGTAAAATTTAAAGGAGTCTAAATGAAAATTCGTACTTAGATCTTTAAGATCTCCAGTAACATAATCTCACATGAAATACAGTTACATGTTGCTATCCCATAATTTCTTGCCACCATAGCTTGAATGTTTCAAACACTTAATATACAAAAAAATTACATTAAGTACTTAGATCATACTTTTCTTTTGAAGACATTACATCTCTTGTTACAACCATGCCTGTGAGGTTTTTTTGTCCTCTCTATAAAGAGTTACTTTATGTAAATAAGAAGAAAAAATATATTTGTGTGATTTTATGGAGAAATTTTTTTTCAAATTGGTCATTTAAAAACTTTTAAAGCCCTGATCAACAGAGGAACAAACAAAGGTATGCAAAATGCGTTTTCAAAGAAATCCTGCATCTTAGTAATAGGTCTTGCAAAATAGTATCATTGACTTACATATAAAGAAAAAGCATATCATGCTGTAAGGGGAAACAAGTCAAAGAGAAAACTAGGGTCTCACCTGTATCCATGTTTATGCATCTCCCAAAATCTAATTTGCTAAAACTTGTAAGACAAAATATTCAACATCAGAAGTGATACATAGGTCTCATCATGCTAATGAAGGTGAGACAAGAAAAAGAACAAGTGTTAAGTTCAGTCTACATTAATCACTATAGTGAACCAGTGAAAATGCTTTTCGCCAATGAAAATTGATGTAAGGCTATCTAAATTGGCCTACAAAAAAAAGCATAATGAATATAATGCATGGTAAGATAGTGAAAACCAAATCATTTTAGTAGCTAGCATGTTTGGGAGAATTACATTCGAGTGTTTTTATTAAATACACCATAATTGTATCACTGAATTTTAAAAAGCTGTAAAAAAATATCACCTGCTTCTCATTAACTGTGAACTGGAGAAAATTAACCCCATCAAAGCAACCTATCTGACCAGTCATTCAATAATTTAAAGACAAAGTTCTCATTATAACAATTAGTATATAGTTGTTCTCTAAATAATAATGATAACATACTGTACAAAAAAATTCCTGTATGCTTCATCTGATGCTGAAATTCTTGTAGGGTTTCAAGTCAATGAATCACTACAATGCTCTTTTTTTTTCATAAACCATTCTTTAGGACAATTACATAGAGGCATAAATGGGTGTTGCTTGAATAAAGCACTACCTCTTGAACAACTGATGTAATATACTATCCACAAGTATTCATGACATAAAAATGCTAAAATTAAAAACTCGGTTTGCCGTTCCTCAAGAAGAAAATCCATACATTTTATCTGACCCGGTAAACTGGGACCAAATTTGTCTGCAAGGCAAATGCCCAAGGAACATGAATAACACCTATAGTAACATTAAACAAAATACTTGTAGATTACAAAACACAAATCAAAAAACATTGAGATAGCACAGATGATCAAGGACAACAATAGATGTCCCTCTACTGAGATGCATATGAATAAAGCCTTTAGCAATAATACCCATACATTCTATGTAATTGGAAGAAGTTGACCATAGATGGGTCCTCTTGAATTATATAAACACTACCTAATACACAAGTTACCGTTTCCTGGAGTGCCTTTTATTAACATTATATACAGTCTACTGGATGGCATTCAACAATCTCAAAACTACTGAACATTAAACTAGAATGGCAAATAAATCCATGAAATGCTTCTCAAAGTAAAAATTGGTTCTTTTGTCAAAGAGCAAATTTTTTTATATTTTATAGTTGAATCAAGCCGAAACAATAAAATAAAATCCTCTATTTACTTGTACATAATGCATGTATCATTTACACACCTCTTATGCAAAAATATATTTACATCATAAAGTGTATACAATTCAAGTCACACTCACCCTTAGTTGAGCACTAATGGGACAATAATTGCATTTTGTATGGTAATTCTGTTTTAAGGCATTGAAATACCCAGAAGGCTTTATAGTGCTGAAGTAAGTCAAGTGCCTTGCCCAAAGACAAACCAAATGAGCCAATCCAAAGGTTAGAATCAGACCTGAACCCTTTTGGTCATAAGTTCAATGTCCTAAACAACCAAAGCTCCCCAAGGAATGGCAGTATGCTGCACATGAATGTCATCTATATTATTCAACAGGTACCAGATTTATCTGTGTTTAACAATTCACAAGTCGGATTTGTGTAGATCCAGCTCTGCAGTTGAATAATACACTAGTAAATCAGGGTCTGCACAAATTTACTTAGAAATAAAAGGTTACTGTTCGTGAAAAAAAGAATATTTAACTTCTGTAAAAAATATTACTTTTACATTGTTGAGAGTTGTACAATCTAAAACACACAAAAATTAAGTTTTGGCATTCATCTTGCATTATCCCATGCTCAGCATCCAAATTCAAGTAAGCTCATTAATAAAAGAAATACTAAATTGTGTCTAATTGCCAATACCTGGATAAGTATTTAAAACTTCATCCAATTCACAAAGTTTCAAGATCAGAGAATCCTTTTATCAAATACACAAAACAGGATATCTTAGCGAGCAAATTTTTTTAACAATGATACACATATAGTATAGGCACCATTGACTTATGGCAGGTCAAAAGTGCTCAATACTTTCTAAGGTCTCATACACTTTTCACTGACTTTATAGTTTCCACGGGACTATTAGTGTGACCATTAAAACTGAATATGAACTTTTCATCTTCATTAGCTAAGAGAAAGAAGTTGCAAACATTTTACATTCAATCTTTTCAAACGTTTCCAGCCCTGTGATACACAATGAGAAAAAATCATGTACTAATCACATAATATAATGATCACAGCATTTTGAGCTGCACAGCAAGTGTTGATTTTATAAATGTAAACTATCTGAAGCTAAATGCACAGACCCCAATCTGCTGGTATATTATGTCACATCAATTCATGGTCTACAAGGTTTGAATTAGGATGCATGTTATTCACAGGCACAGCATAAATACAAAGCCACTGCACACATGTATTTCCTCAGTCTTTTCAACACTCAAATTTATCTTTAATCTAAAATGTCATACTTTACAAATCTAAAGAGTAGCCTTTATTTGCAAGCATCATTCAGCAGTGAAAGGTGTAAATTCAAGTCACTTACAATTACTCAAGTTTTCTACCTCAAAATATGAAACACCTAATCTATATGTAAAGAAATTGACCTATTCAAGCAAGCAGTCCGCATATATATATATATATATATATATATATATATATATATATATATATATATATATATATATATATATATATATATATATATATATAAATAAAATTTAGTATTGCTTTTGTGCATGTGAATATTTATGTTAAATTGTCTACTATAATACTGGAATCAATGCACCCTCTCCACATTCAAGCCATTTTTGTTAGTTCACTGCAGTAACTAGTTTAGACACTTGAGTCTATAACATGATACATTATATATGCATGTACCCACAGTTCCCAAACCTTAAAACATATCATCCAGACCATTAATATTATGAAAGCCTTTGCTTTATATGGCAAACATTAGTGTGCAGCCAAACTGCATTTGACTTTGAGACTATTAAATAAAATAGACCATTTTCAGCCTCCTCTGACTACATATCTGAACCCATTGATACCACTCCACTGCAGGAATATAAATTAAATTGCACATTTTCATTTCTTGGTCAAATATTTGCAAAACAGATTTGTATATGAGCAAATTTTGTCTTCACAATTCAAAAACCAAGCACATACAGATGCTAAACACCAACTTCATAATATTTTGCATCTTTAATTTACAAATCACTCAGGTTATCTTGAAGGTGATCAGGTATTGTATATAAAACAGCTCTTGTGCTAGAGCCATATACACTGTTTGGAGAGCTGGCTTTTCTGCGAGGGGAGTTTCTGTGAGGAGATCCAAGTCTCTTCACTTGGATGGAAGATCGTACTACCTTTAAGACTTCACGTGGGGTTTTTCCTGAAGCTGTGCGTAGGGTCAGATTTGTGGGGAATAAAGGTGTGGCTATAAAAGGTAGTCTGTTAGAGTTTGCATCATCCTTTCTCTCTGAGATACCATGATCATTCTGGCTAGGTGTGTTTTCCTTATCAATACAATTTGTCCCGTCAGAACACCTTGAGACATTTTCTCTCAAAGGTGTACAAACTTGATTTATTGTTTCTTCTAAAGACTGTGACAGTTTGAAAGATTGTCCATCTTGCTCCGTTTTATCATATGTAACGATGTCTACATCCATCTCTTCATTCTCAAGTAGGTTTGCATCTCGATTTGATGAATTATCTGAACTTTGATTCATGCTCTCACAGAGGATGGTATCACAGTTCTCTAAGTTTTGTTTTATACTGGGTCTGTGAGGTGGATTTTCTTTAGCAAAGTAAATACTTGGTTTCCGTTTTAGTCCACCCTCCATGAGGATATTTTTGACAGGGGTCTCCATATTGGTGGCATCTTCTGAAGGCTTTAAAAGAGTAGTAGATATTGGAAGCAAAGCAGTTCCCTTCAGCAGTCTCTGTTGTCCACTAATATTGACAACATCATGATATTTCTCTATATCCATTCCCCCTTTCACTAAATCAGTGGGAACATTCAAAGGTGACATTCCTCTTTTACGAGATGTTGCATTTACAAACCTCAAAGGGGAAGAATGGCGCTCAAAAACATCATTTTCCTGTTCTTCACAGACCTTATCAAACTGTCGTATTGTACTGGCAACATGCCCTTTGTGGTATTTCTGCAATGCAATTATGCTCTCACGCCTTGGGTTGACTAGTTCATTTTGTTTAATTGGTGCCAGAAATGCAGAGCTGGGGACCTCAATGTCAAATTTGCCACACGGTACAGTTCTATCCTTGATGTATCCAGCTCTGGCCAATAATTTATGGGTCTCAAGAGAGATTTGCAGCTTGGGTTTCATATTGCTCTTGTGGCTAGATACACTTTTCTCAAAAAGGCTATGTGAACGTGTCACACTGGCTTGAGACAAGGTCTTCAAATTTTGTGATGACAGGGACTTATTTGCTTGAGTGACATCACAGTCCTTATATTCACCATCCCCTTCCTCCAATGATGGATTCTCACAAGCTGACCTGTCATCTTTGTCATTTGCTGCTGATTGATTAAATGTTGAATTCTGACTGTTTCTTTCTTCCATAGGTTCATTCTGCATCAAGCTTTCACTGCTGTCCTCAACTGCTTGTTCATCAAACATAGACCCTTTACCACTGTCATTAGATAGGGTTCGTTTCATTTCATGATACTCTGTTTCAGGAGAAGTTTCTAAATGTTCACTAATCAAACTGTCTGCACTTACACTTTCCTTAAGTTTATATTTATCAATGATACTTTCTTTTGCAGAAGCAGTATTGTTTATAAACTCAGTACATTTACTCACAGTATTTTCTACATTGAAACCTTCTTTGTTTGGTATAAATATAGCAGTTCCACCTGATATTGTAGAGAAGCCAGCCTCTGATTCTCCTTCTGAGTCGTTTCCAGCTTCCTGTGCAGCACAAGTCACAACATTTTTACCTTTAGAATGGTCCTGGAACTGGCACATGCCTTCATCAGTTGCAGCAGTCTGTGACACTGATCCAGGTGAATCATTAAAATCACTGTGACTTCCTTTTATTTTCTCCACTACATCTGATTTTGTAGGACTTGCATTCTGGGATTGCATGTTGTGGGAAACTGATGGAATATGTATGGGGATTGGGTCGCTGTTGTCAGATTTATCCAGCCCAAAGCTTCTACGTAATTTATGAACCTCTGTTTTATTACCATTGAGCAATCCGGTATTTATGCTGTTTGGCTGACCTCTGCGCAGTGATGATTTTTTCATACTTCCATTTAGAGACCCCTCTGCTAAATGAGACCTTTCATGGTTAGTCTGAATCAAATTTTGTGTCTGTTGACTAGAAGAAAAGGTATCAGAAGAACTATGTGCCACATTTGTAAGGACCACATATTCACCACCCAAGTCTGCATTTTGATCCAAACTCTTGGTCTTATCTTCAAAGGTCAGCATCTTAGAAATATCAGCATCTGCATCATCCCCTGATAGAATGAAGCCCTCATTCAGAGAGGATGGTTTTGCATTGCACATGGAGATAATGGACTGCTCACAGAATGAGGAAGAGAGGGAAGAGTTCTGTAGAATAGCAGCTATAGGGGACTCATTTACAGTGGTCTGTTCTGCTGAAAAGTTTACTGGAAGATCATCCAAACTTTGATCTTCTGTTCCTCCTGATGGACTGGCTAGACGCTGCCCAATATTGGTCATATTAAGTTCTTTTGGGTTCTGTAAATAAAAAAAAAATCAAAATCAAAAAAAGCATCTCACATACAGTTGGGTTTTCTCCTTTAATCATATAGTTTATCATTCAATTAATCTCAATGTTATCATCTGAATTTAAGATTTAAAAGACTTCAAACAAAACAATGACAATCAATTCAAGCATGAGGTATAATATTTGGTAAACAGATAAATGAGACAGATGGGGTGATTTTGAATACAATGTCATACCTTTAACCAGTGAGATTAATCTAGGGAGTAATTGATGATTAACAATATGTTTATTGCAAAAACAAATTAGCTTCAAACATTGCTGTCACTCACTAAGAATAATGAATTTAAAGGTCCAGAACAATGAAAGGTCAATGAAAACCATAACCTATTAAGAGTCAAAATAAGGTAATGTAAGGTACAGAATAGAACTAATTATACTGCATATATGTATATATAAGCCCTAATGTATGGAAAGATACCTAAATAAGATGGAAGACAAATATCAAGCATGACTTCTTGCTGCATACATTTACTTGTAAGTCAGGTTAAACTGCAAACACTATAGACCCTTATCTTCAGATAATCAGGTATTTAATGACAAAGTAAATGTTAACTGGTCATGGTACAAAGGTACAGAACTGAAAATGTTTTGTGGAAACTGATATCCTGATTGGAGTCACTCAGTACTTTTTAATAATTGAATCCATAGTGTAGAGAGATGGCTTTCTGAATCAAATCAAATTAATTTACAAAGTCTTAGTCCAGATATGTTGTGCAGGACTATAGTTCTGTAAAATCACTTCTCTGTATTTGAGCCTGTGACCTTGACCTTGAACCAAAAAATAAAAATGTCTTTTTGTCTCAAATGTAAGCCATTCAAAAATTTGGTCAAAGTAGGTTTCAATGAACTTTAGATATCATCCAGAAACCATTTCTTTCTCGAGAATCAATGTGACCTTGAATTTTAACCCAAAAAGCAGTACGTCTTTTAAATTTCAAATGCAAGCCATTTACAAAGTTTGGTCAAGGAATCTAGTATACAAGTCAAGTTATAGTACTGAAAGTTGTTGTTGTTGTAGGGCTTAATGCCATTTTTCAGCACATGATAGGTTATTTATGGCGGCCAGTATTAATGGTGGAGGAAGAAACCGGGAAATCCGCTGAAAGAACGACCGACACACGACAAGCTACTGGCAAGCTTTCTCACAAATCCACATTCGCCGAATCATAGATTCAAACCCACACAGAAAGAGGTGAGATGGCATTGATCCGTAATGGAAAGCACTTTAGACCACTAGGCCACTCGGGGCCCTTATATTACTGTAAAAGTTTATTTTAGTCCCTGTAACACTAACATTCGAACATTTCTTCCTTGTCCCAAATACAAGGTATTTATAAAATATGATTATGGTATATGGTGGAAAAATTGAGTTATGCAGAAACAAAAGTTAAAATTATAGATGAATGGACAGATACGTTACAAAAGCTATCTAGACTGGGGTAGGGGGAGTCAACTCTGCCAGTAAATCATGTTTTGATGAATGCCATTTTTAATTCAGAAAGCTTGATATTAACAAACAAAAATTATTAAAGTTGCCCTATAGTTGCATGAATATACATAACATACACAATGAGAGAAATATGTTTTCAAAAAACAATACCCACAAACCTACAATAATTGATCTTATATTCAAAAATATTACGGGAAAAATAAGGTTCACAAACCTACAATAATTGATCTGATTTCCAAAAATATTACAGGAAAAATAAGGTTCACATAATATTGACAGTCAATCTGTATTTACCATAAAAAACATTGGAAATAAGCTGACATGAAATGGTTGTTGTTGTTGTTGTTGGGCTTAACGCCATTTTTCAGCACATGATAGGCTATTTATGGCGGCCAGTATTAATGGTGGAGGAAGAAACCGGGAAATCACCGGAAAGAACCACAGACCCACGAGAAGCTACTGGCAAGCTTTCTCACATATCCACATTCACCGAATCCTAGACTCGAACCCACGCAGACAGAGGTGAGATGGCAGTGATCCGTAACAGACCGCGCTTTAGACCACTCGGGGCCCCTGACATGAAATGGTAATATCAGCTATAAAGTCAATCAACAAAACTGATATTACACTTGCCTAAAAGAATTTCAAGGATTTCAAGATATGAAAGTTTTCCTCTTTATTACTAATTAGTGTTGAATCATTCTCTGATATTTGAGTGATTTTCAAATGAGCAACTGTGGCAGTCATATTGGATAGGAGATTTATATCATTTTTATTTAGGACAAACAAGACACCATTAAAAGACTTTTGGTGAGAACCACATGTTGATATGACCATCCATTCATGAGAATTAGTGACAAGATATTCTAAATGTTATTGCAACATAGCACAATTTTCATTTAAGGCCAATAAGATATCATAATTAGTCTTCTGGTGGAAACCATGGGTTGATTTCATTTTCAATTCAGAAGAAAGGTTTTCAAGATGGCTGCTGCATTGGCTTTATCGGATGACTGAAAACCATCTTACTGATAAATCATCCATTCAGGATATGAGTAACAACAATATATATTTAAGATGGTCACTCTGGAGGCCATACTGGATGTTCAAGCAGAGCCATTTTCATTTAGGATGAAACAGACAAAAGACATATGGCAGAAACCCAATATTAAGGTAACCCTCCTCTCTGCCAGAGTACAAATAACAAGATTTTTAAGAGGATTCTTGTGGTGCTTATACTGCATGTTAAAGCAGAAACTGGTTTTCTTTTAATTTGGGACCATCTTGATATTGGTATTAATATACATGTAAAGTTTCATGGACACAGAAATATGCTAAAGTGTTCATCTACAAATAATCTTACACCAGTTTTATCATTCAGCTGTCAAGTTTTTCTTCTCTGTTTTAACAACGGGATCTTGGCTACCAGTTTTGCCAGCAAGCAAGTTTTTATCAACAAAAGTTTTTGAACCATTAATTAAAAGAATTTTTACTACACGGTACATACAAGTTCAATTATTCATAATTTTAAAAAATCTCATCCTAGGTTTACACTCAATCCAGTAGGGCACCAAAGTGGTCTTAGTTGAATTGTGGAAGGTCAATACTGTTAAAAATTGTCATAATAAAAATGAATAAATGAAGAACATGACTGTAAAGTCTCTGCTGCCAAAGTATATCAGTATTTTAATTGCATATTTTAAGTATATCAGTATTTCAGTATTTTAATTGCATATTTCAAATATAATTTGCAATTGTACCATTTAATTTAAGAAAATACAAGTCCAATGAAGGGTCTAATGATCCACTGACTCAAAAGAAGTTCCAGGAATTCAAGATCTGATCATTCCTTCATTTTTATCTTGAACATTGAAAACATCTGATAATCTTCAGCAATAGAAGATTTTCAAAATTAACTGCTGTGGAGGTTAGATTGGTATCATTTTCATTTAGGACCAAAAAGACATGACTTTATGCTTCAGGAAATTAAAATTACAAGATTAATGAAATTGTCCATGATCCTGATCATGTAAACATATATTCCAAGTTTGAACAAATTCAGACCACACATGTAACATCAAGAGTTTTAACAGGATTAGTCAACAGCATCAATCTTGCTCATTATTGAAACTGTCCAAGATCTTTGTTGTTGTTGTTGTTATTGTTGTGGGGCTTAGTGCCATTTTTCAGAACATGATAGGCCAGTATTAATGGTAAAGAAAGAAACTGGGAAATCCGGGGAAAGAACCACCAACACACAAGAAGCTACTGACCAGCTTTCTCACATATCTACATTCACTGAATCTTAGACTCAAACCCATGCAGACAGAAGTAAGATGGCAGTGATCCGTAACGGAGATCCCTTTAGACCGCTCAGCCACTCAGGGCCCCCTGTCCAAGATCTTGAAGATATGAGCTCATATTTCAAGTCTGATCACAAATCGATCAGAAAAAATGTACAGTATTAACAAGCTACTCCAATCAAATACAAGATCAACTTTTCAGTATATATGTATCCTGCTCATTATTGCTCAAAACCAGATAAAAATGACAGTGACAAGCACTGCCAAATAAATGCAAGGTTATTTTATTAGTATTCATGGATTTTGTTTACTATAATATTTGCCCAAGATATTGTTGATATACATCCATAGGTGTCATCTTGTACAGATTACCGGTAATTTTTATGTTTTTTTTTCTTTTTGTTTTTTCCCTTTTTTGGATGTTTTTTGAGCAAAATTTTTAAAAATTTGGGGTGTTTTATTCATCACTTTGTATGCATCTGAGACTCTGGACATCAATTTTTTAAGAATGAAAATTCAACGAGATCAAAGTGGCCCAAACAGTCAATCAAATCACACTCAAAACTACACTTTTCCTTAGAAAATGAAACAAGTTTTATTCAAGGTTCAACTCCTGTGTGTGAAGATCTTGTTGTTTATCACTCTGAAATATGACGCTCCCTCGGATTTCTAATATTGACCAACTACCTCTGTAGTAAGTATCTCTTATTTTATACATTATTATTTTATTATGTATACTTATTACTATCAAATGCATACAGTTTACATCAATTTGCACACTTTGCATAGTGTGGCATTCATATTGATGTAAATGTAATTCGTTGGACTTTTCTGTGGGGAGATAAAGTTGACTTATTAAACATTTTAATAATATACTAATTAAAAATAAAGTCTGCTGAATTTAGCACAGCACCGGCATTTTATCGTGCTGTCATAATTTTGAATTAAGGTTGTCAGATGTTTAATGCAAACAGGAAGATGCATTGCTATATTGACAGAAGTAGTACAGATACCAAGTGAAATTGTTTTCGTGGCTTTAAAAAATGTACCACTGCCACTGTAACACTATCAAGTTTGTGATCAAATCGGCACAAGCAAATTCATAACTTCTCAAACACCAGATATGCATTTTTAATAGAAACGATCAACAGCTTACGAGGTATAAACTTCTGGATTTTTTATTTCTAGATTTCTATTTTTCAGTAGCTCCTGGCATAATATCTTTGGGTTTATGGGGAAAAATATAAATTCATAATACAATTGTAATCAGGAGATCTTCCTATATGACATTTCAAATCTAATTTTTTTAATTTTTCTTTTTTATCTTGTTGAACTATTCCATCCATCAAACAGCTGAGCCTATCTCAAAGAAATGCAAGCTTGAAGACACTAATGGAGGTAGTGGCAAGTTTCAGAATGATTGGATTCCCTGGCATTGTTAGGATCTTCCCATTCTATTTGTACGATATTAAAGTCATAGAGCATACATAGTCAGTACAAAACGGCATGAAAGAAATTTTAAATTAGAGGGGAGCATACATCAAAGTAGTAAAATGATAATGTTATAAGTAAAAAGAACGAAATTAAGTTTCAGAAATGTAAATAATTATGTTAATATGTGTAAAACTACTTTGTGTATAACATTTGTTGTTTTAAAACTGCTGATCTTATAGAATGTATGAACACTTTGTCATAGGTTTTTTTGTCTTTGTATGGTTTTATTGGTCTGGCATAGTTTTTCATCTCAAGGTGTTGACACCTATGAATATGTATATTCCAACTTTGTTCAAAATTATAAGTCTTATAAAAAGGTAACCCAATAAGATGGAAATTTACTTCACCATTATGTGGAACTCAATCTTTATTCACACCCATGCAATAGTTTGATATATATTTCAAGTGTGATAAAAACTATTAGAATTAAGACTTTCTGAGTGGTTAGGAGCTCAGCCAACCAGCTGCTGGAGTACCTCATTAATACGAAAAGTCTCACTTATTTTCAAACTTGTCCAAGATCTTAATAATTTAAGCATATATTCCATGACTTGTCAAAATCCGATTGGTAAATGATTAGTTAGCCAATCACAAAAAGATAACCAATTTTAATAAACATAAATCTCACTCATCCTTGAACTGGTGCAAGATTTTGATGATATAAACCCATATTCCAAGTTTGATTGAAAATGGATCAGAGATATGTATTCCAGTGTGGTAACAAACAACTGTTGATGGACAAGTTCACTTGACTTGATGGTCAGGTTAGGTAAAACCCAATTTTGTTTATCATGTGATAAATAGATACCTTAAAGTAACCTTGATTTAAATATCTCACTTTTTCATTTCAAATAAGAACTCATCTAAAATGATCAGTTTGTCACAATGCAGCACAGAAATGGCCTTGCACGTCTAAATTTGAGCTGGCAACTTCAAAAGATAATTAAGAAGACTGTCAAGGTATATAATACACCTCTCACTTGATAACTCGCAAACCAACTTACACTACAGGATCAGGCATGGGTCCAAACTTTTCGCTCAGAAATACCTAAAGAAATCTTGACATATTACTGTTTATTGTTGAAAATGGCAGTCATTGCCCAGAAATTACAAGTCAATATAAAATTCACAAGATTTAATAAGAATTCACATATTTTAGATGACAATCCTAAAAAATATGCTTTAAATACCAATTAAATAAGTCTTAAAATTCATATTTTGATTCTTTTAATTCAGTGTCAGTGTACCATATTTACTGCATGCTTTCAGACACCGTTTTCTTCGAAAATAGGTTTAAAAGCCTTGTAATTCTTTGGACATTGCTCCGCTATAATTTTTTAAATAAATTTTTTGTTTTTGTAGTCTAAAAAGATTTGCTGCATCATTTTAAAGTAAAAGCCACAGCATGTTAGCCATTAATTTAACAGATACAAATTTTGCTTAATTTGGTTGCCAATATGATTGGTTGTCAGTGCAGACACTGTTACACACGATTCCACTTCAAGCAGGTGTGACAGTTATGGCTTTGATTAAAAACCATTACCCCTGCTTTATATCATTAAACAATACATAAAAGAATCAGAAAGGATTAGTAAATTCATTAGCATCATGCTACAAAACAAAATCCATATCCCTGAGACAATATGAACCACGGTTTAAAGATAGTTACTGTTCTACAGATAATAAATCTCTTTGTAGATGATAAATATTGGTTGTGGGTGCTACATGTTCAGTACATTGTGTGCTTTTTTAACGAAATTGAGATGGCTGCCTTTTATTTTCGAATACACCTGAAAACCTTGAAATCTCTGACATGCATCAAAACAATCTTTGAGCATTCAATTGAGTTGGCAAGCTCTGCTTTTTTTGAAGCTACCCATGGCTGGGTGGGTAAAAATAGAGAGAAAGAGAGAACCACAACAAAGAGATCACTTTTATTTTTTTTAAAAAACCAACATATTAATCACGCCGAATCATATATTGCAACTTGTTATTTTCACCCTTCCTAAGCATGCATACAACTCACCCCATAAGGAGCCTCTAACATCAGCCATCATACATGTACTGGTATTTCTATTCTCAATACTATCCATAAAATGTTTGTCATAAATATCTTCAGAATTATAATTCCAAATTTTTAAAATTTAGTTTGTATTAATATCTTAAGCAACAGGAATAAAGCTTGCGTGTGTTTATAAGGTTGATATTAATGATCACTGATTAGCAGTGGGTTAAACTGTGGATTACAAGATTACTAATTTGGTTTTTCTTTCAAAAAATACACACACAATCGTGGGTCTGTACGGCTGCATTTTCAGGTAGATAGACATATATCAGAATAGTAATGCCTGTTTTTCATTCATTATCCTTTCCACGGTGTTAGACACTTGGTTTGCTTCACTGCAGCATGTCATCATGTGAGCTAACGGTAAGTTACAGACTGGGGGGGGCACAAATTTATCTTTCCGTGTTTGTTTTTGGACATATAAGAATTCAATATGTATTCAGACGACAAAAAAAGTAATTATTTGTTGCTGTCCAAAAATATGCAGTAAATACAACACTCTTCATAAATGCATCATGCTTCTTCTAAAGCCAAACATCACAGTGATACCTGTAAGCACAAAACCTAATTAAGTGCCATGTTTTGATCTCCAACTTTTGTAAATGGCTACATTGTTACAATCAACCAAAAGTTTACCTACATTGTATTATCATATTAATTAGTCCTTTGTATCAATGGAAGGTGTAGTTTAAAGTCATACAAATCCTAACAGCTTGTGGTCATAGTCATGTGCTACTCATTTGAATTCACTAATTGAATACTGTGAGTACATGCAACATAAGGTGTCTAATTTTAATCAGCGTTTTAATGATACACATCAAAAAGAGTAATCAAGGAAAGCTAAGGAGTCAAGCAAAAGACATACTATGTGCATCAAAAGCTAAGTTACACAGATAGGGTTCATTATGTAGAAGCATGTTCCAAACTTTAAAGTAAACTTAAAAGTCCAAAACTGGCACTAGTCTTATAGGTTTGCTCCAAGATGAACATTTTATTGCTGTAACTTGACATGAATTCACAGCATCAGTATTTTGCCAGTTTAAAACTTTGTAAAAAAAAAAAATGAGCTTTGATGTTCTAATTTCTCTAAATAAATATCGCTCTTATTTTATATAAAGAGTATTGTTTTATTCTGATTCTACAGTAGTGCCGGAATGTATCCACATTTCCATGCAAAAAGCAGTGATGTAATACACGAGCTCTATATATGATGGGCATTAAAACCACTTGGAGATATGTCTTAAATAATCTTTCAGAGATTGCATATATTGAAAATAAAGGCAATTTATACAGTAAAGCAATGAAATTCATTACAAAAAGCAATTTATTGACAATCATTTTGAATTATTTTATTAAATGAGTATCCAACCACCTAACCCCAAGCCCGATCCCATTCCCACTGGCATTGTCCATACCTTTCTCAATTTATCCAATGTTCCTCACTTATGACATGATCTGCTTTTTATCCCGTTGAGGGAATGGTGTAGCTCTCATTTCATTTTAAACACAATCATTTTAGGTAAGACTAAACAAAGCTTTAGATGACCACATTGTAAATGAACAGCCTAAATCTTTTCAGCAGAGCATTCCTAAAACATCTGATTTTATTCAGGTAAGTTTGACATTTATTGAAGTATTTATTGGAGTGGTATAAAATGTTGGCTTAATGAATGACAAATGACAGATTGCCAACACTGCCAAGCAGTCAATCAAACGTTAACACTGCAACTAGAGTGCAATGTAATCAGTGCCAGGAGGAAAGTTTGCTACATGAATTGTTTAAGCAGTACCAACACTTACCAACTGTTATCACACGGAACATACAAGTTCACACAGAACATACAAGTTCAAATAATCATAACTTTAAAAAATCTCATCCAAAATTCATGAAATTTTCTGAATATTGTTAGAGATTATGTTAGTTTCAATGGAAACTGTTGTCCTAACAATGACTTTTACATCTACATAAACTTTTGCACTACTGACAAGAGTTATCTCTGTTCCAAAATTTGTGATGTCTTTGGAAAAAATGTTATGATTTTGACTTCAGTAGATCAATGCTCAGCACAGGTAACTATATTGATCACAAAATCAATACAGACCAAATAATAAAACTAACATTTATACCTAGGTAGAATAATAAAAACACCATATCTGTTAGGCAGTCCATTCATAATAGATGGGTCAATCATATTTGATGTACAGTTTTATCTAAAATAAATAACAGTACCATTGAAGCAACATTCCTACAAACCTGGTCTTCTCTGCTTCCACTAAATCGTCTAAAAATTCCCTTGGTCTTGGGTTGTTTCCTTCCAGTCGACTGGACAGAAAGATTAACTGTGGAACCTTGCCTGCATGGAATAATGGGATACATTTATACACAGAATACACACCATCACCACTCATTTCAAAAGCAATAATGCAAGGGTAAAGATTAACAGAGTACTCTGATAACAGAGAATATATGAGAAGCATTTATGTATTATTATGTTGTGCCATGAAGCAATTCATTTTCTTTCAACCTAGTTACCTGTACTTAGTAGCACTTTTTCCTTTTGACAGTTTATTTAAACCACAACTTTATTCATGATGGGATGTCAGGTCACACATCTATCTCATAAGCTACACTGTCATAACAAATGGCAATTATCTCATACAGGAAAGATTGTTTATTTTTGCAGATGCATTTCCTGTTCAATAACATTTTGAGTTTAAATTCTCCAGCCAAATTCCTAACTTGTATTCCAAAGGCTGTGTTATAACATTCCTAGGTAATAACATTTGAATGGTTATGTTTGATTGTTAGGTCAGCCTGAGCAAATGAGCTCCATTATAATGTTCTTATCACCTGATGCACCAAAGCCAGATAGACAAAGCCAGAGAGACAACAGCTGTTGGTGCTCAAACAACCTGGTAGCTTGATGCCTGGGTTCCTCTAATTTCAGACCATGCCCTTTCTGTATTCTTTAACATAACCCCAGCTCATTTGCTAAGAAAACTTTGTACTATTAAAATGCATATTTCATTATTTTATAAGCCGTTGAAAGACTAGTATATTATAAACATATTTCCATGTATGCCCTTTATCCTTAAGAAAATCATCAGCTAACCATACTTTTACTGAAAGCTTTAACTTTGTGTATGAAGCAAAGTATATGAAATATGAATGGCAAACAGTTGATCTAGGTTACCTACAATTAATGTGCATTCGGTTTTAAAATAAAAGTGATTCTACTGGAAGTAGGGGAAAAAATTTAAGGCTGTCTACCACCCATAACATTTTACCATTGCAATCTACTACTTCAGAAAATCAATATACTTTTAATAAATAATTGTAAAAAAGGCATTTTTACATGTTCTATCCAAGCATTATAGAAACTAGCCAGATACATGTAACATAAGCATAAAAGCTGAAGGAAGCTTATAGGCCTAAAAACATATTATAGCCAGAGCCTGCTTGTTAAGGCCACATTGCAGCAGAACATGGACTTTTTCCCAAATTCAAAGGGTTCAGCTAATGTGATGCAGAATGAATAATATTACTTCATAAGATTCAATCCATATATGAACAGAATTCACTGATGGACTTAGGAAATATGAGCAAATGGAAATTTTTAACTAAAACAGTTTGCAAATATTCTATGAATGACTTTGGTCACAAGGTCAAATGGACGGACGCATGAGCATGTTGTAGGAATAAACTGCCTTCCTAGATTCAACAAAATAATGGTTTGTACAGAAACTGAATTTTATCCATATTACTTTATCACCACTTAAGTAGATAAATAAGCAGAGGAAAAACACATAAATAACATGTAAATAATTAGCATGCACTAAAGAAAGAGATGCTATTCCACCTCTTAACTATCAATGTCAGTTAACCCACCCAATTAATTATATTTCTGGAAGATATGCAAATTAAAAAAATTATTAACAATACTCTTGCCGAACTAGCCAGGACAACAAAAATCAGTAAACCATAGTGACCACATGTAAAAAAAATTATGCATTCAAAGGATTGTGCTACAGCTCTAGTACAAATGAATACCACAAAAATGTGGATTTTTTACATTATGAAAATTGACAATTTAAACTAACCAGTTCCTTTAAATTCACACATATACTGCTTTAATCTGTTCCCAATGTCTCCAGCATTTGAAACTTTTGTAGAATGGATGTGTCACAGAAAATACTATAAAAATGATAGTAATTCAATTTCATTTGCTATTTTTAACTTACATGGCAATTTTTTTTACAAATAAATTTAATCCTTAACTGAAAATAAAAGTTCTTTTCAATCATTTACAAAATCTGTGGGCTGACTTCATTTAGTAAATTCCTGCATTCAGTTATCATAATAATTTTGTCTGATGGCTCCATTTAGTGCCAATTCTGGCATAATGATCTGTCTGCTAATTCCATTATGTGCAGATTCCTGCTGAGAGTTATCACAGTAATCTGGTAGATGACCCTATTCAGTACTAATTCCTGCACTGCTGATTAACATTCCAAAAAGACAGTGAATCAAATTTTGCTTCTATGAGTTGTCCTTAGTACATTCCTTGCAAAAATATTTAGGAAACTCATTTTATCCTGGTAGTAATCATTATCTTTTAGGACAAAACTACTTCTACCATAACATATATTTTGTCATTTAAATGAAGATTACTCTTTTAACACAAATCTGTAATTCATTTTGCTTCAAAACAATTTTGCACATTAAAGTTGAAACTCAATAATAAAAAATGTAAGACTCATTACTGTCATTTAATCAGTCCATAAAGGAAACAGCAACTTTTGTAGGTAAAACTGCATTTCACTAATTACACTGACTGTGCATTGAACTCAAATACTGATCCTTTTAAGAACATCTGGGTGGAGTAAACACAATAAAACAACGATGTTTATAAGTGTCTTACTTTACTAATAATTTAGACACTTAGTCAAACAGGCAATCAAGTGGTAGTTGCTCACATGTCATTTATCATGATGACTTACTGAAATGAGTGAATAGATTGAAGACAATAGATTGAAGCATTCAGCATGACTGGAGTGCATAAATAGCAAGATGACAGTAGATAAAGTGATCAACAAATGAAAATTAGCACTTGCCCAACTTGTTTAAAACAGGAAAACAAAACACTCTTCCATGAAAGTAAAAAAAAATAATTTCCTAAACACATAATTCATTCTCAATATGTGCTCCTCTAATACCTTTAACAGGGGTGGTTATAGCCTTACTGTAGGTACAGTATATCTTTGAAGTTGTATCCCATATAAATTTGACACCAAGCAAAACATACTGTACTGCTAGGTTAACACTAAAAAGCAGAATTAATAACTTGTGTTATTTAGCTCTGCATGCCTCTTGCTATAGATACCATCCCAACATTCCCAGTAAAGTGCAATTACCGTTTCTTTTTGTTGCTGCTTGGGCTGAAGAGGTTTAGCTTTTTCCTTGGAGTCTTTATCCCATTTCTTGGAGTGGCAAGAATGTTTGGATGTGATAGGGGATAGAAAATTCCAGGAGTGGTCATGCCAGCCTGCCATCTTGGATCTGAGGGGGAAAAAAAAAAGGAAGTTTTAGTTTCTGTCAGTTGCAATAACAATAGATTCTTAAAGTGGAAGTTAGACCTTTCTCCCTTTTTTAATAAGCATCCATGTGCAAATCAGACATATATTAGCAAGTACCAAGCAGTATTTAATTTTACATGTTAATAAAGTTATCAGATGTCATATAAATGATGGTCAAGTAAACTCATACCAGTAATCTCCTTTTTCCGAAAAGATGACGCAGGGGTAAAGGGAGTATGTCCAAGTGTTGACTGTCGAGGCAATGTCTGCAGTATTGCTTGTCTGAAAAAGATAAAATAAAAAACAATACTAAACATTAAAAATTTTGGATTTTTAAAATTAAGCATCTCACTCAATCTTTCATATTTTTATTTTAATCCTCTTGTATTTTACACCTTCAAACAAAGACTAGCTGGAACAAACTTCACCTAGAGTTAGAATCTGCTGGCTTACTCAACCAGAAATATATACAAATGGTAGCTTATTTACCTACTCCATTTAACCTTTACAGTCAAGCTGTGAAAAATATCATATTGCAGCAGAACAAATTTGATTATGTTCACTAATTTTCAATACATAATTACTGATACATACAGGAGAATTGATATATTTAAGCGATCAAGCCAGAAGTGAAAATATTCAAGTTTTTCATGCACAAGATGACATATATCCATTCTATACTCATCTGTAAGCACATTTCCTTTTATTTTATGTTTAATCATATTGGTTGGCAAAATGTACTGTATGTGCAGTCTGTTAACAGACTGTCGTACCAGACTTTTTACTTAATCCTATGTGATCTCCATTTATATTCTGCTGTTTTGTGATTATTTACAGAAAATGTAAACAGTTATGTAATTCTCTTTCCCAATTCAAAGTAAAATAGCACAATAAACAAATATTCACACCTTGTTAAATTTGAACTGTAGTTAGCTTTGACACAAGGCCACCATCTTACTACACAACATAGTAAGCACATATACATATCTTAAAAATCATCACTTTTATTGTACTTGAAAAATCCAGTCATTCACCGTTTAGCATAAAATAAAGTAATTTATTTTTTTATGGATGATCAGAAATATAATTTTTATAATTCAATTAGTGTTAATATTTCCATCTCTTGAACATTTAGGAGGCATCATTTTGTGACTACAGATTGTCTTTTATGGTAACACTGATGTACATATAAATTGTGCAACAAAACTGCAAAGAGATTTAAAAAATTTCCAAATAAGTTATTTTTCATTGCAAATTAGTTGTAAAAATCTCCAAATTTATTTTTCATTGCAAAATAAACTTAGTTGTAAATTATATTTTTCACCTAAATATCTGATAAATGTTTTTAACTAAAATGTACAAATTCCAGTGCTTCACTGACTCTGAATGGTGTCTTCAAGATAATCAGCTAAAGATTCAATGGATTATGTACAAGAACAATCTTTTGTTAGTTGCAAATTATTAACTTTAAAAAAAACTAGTTATTTTTTTTCTCAACTTAAATCATGGTTACTAATAGCAACCCCAGTTAGTGCCTATTCCATACAGGTAAACTGGGTGAAAATCAGCTTTTTCTTATACTGAGTGTGCTAAATTTGCATTAAAATCAATACTGATAACAACATTTTTATGAAGTAAACTTTATTTAAAAGGCCTTTGAATTATCTACAAATGCATATAAAATTCATTAATATATACATTTTGTTATTTAACCATATGGTCATGTAATCATCAATTAGTTATGAAAATTGTTGGCTTTTAGTTAATTGCCATTTCCTGTGTGCGCGAGTTGATACCAATGTGTTTGTTTTGCAAATGCAGGTCATTAGAACCTCATGAATATTAATGAAATTTTGAACTCTGAATGGCGAATGAATAACGTTTCCAATGGTGTTTAGAAAATTTGCATATGGTTACCCTGTGCTGAGAAAATAGTCCCTAAAGTCTTGCTAATTTTTTTCAACTCACGAACATTATATTTACATTTTCAATATACCATTAGAAAATACACATTCCACACTTTCTTTTGGTACCAAATTTGTTTTTCAGAACGTATATTTAAGTACCCGCATTTAATTTTGAAAGTACGCAATTTACAAATTGACCTCTTTAAGACACATGCGCAAGGTCGCAATATTGGATCCACGAGGATAAACATAACTTCAAGGTGAATAATCGGTGATCACAAGACAAATTCTGTGATATATGTACACTGTTCGAGTGTTCTGTATCGATAAGTAATTATTTTGTATTTATTAAATATTTTTGTAAAATATAGCGTAAAATGTATCATATAAATGATCATCCTAATGTTGACGAATATGTAGATTTAACAGGTTTATTCTTGAATTATTTTATGTTAGTTTTCTTCTTCAAAACTTTTATCTAAATACAAATTAATGTCATATTGCATGCAAATGATGTTTTAACATTTAAAAACAAAATGGCATATCTGCAAATGAAATTTAAACAAATTATTTGCACATATAGGTAGTACGAATAGAGAATGAAAACGTTTTTAACAGATCTATATTTCGTACCATTATAAAAGTACTGCTCAGCAATTTTATATGATGAACCAAAGGAGTCTGCAGTTTTATCAATAAAGCACAACAAAATTTCTAACATGAAATCACCTTTACATTATTTAATAAATACCGTAAAGGTGATTTCATGTCAGAAGTTTTGAATTTTGCTGATTCTGGATGTCAGTGGGCATTCTCAGAGCATAGAAAATTTGATGAATTGTTTACAATGTATGCCAATGTTTTCTTCTGAATTAAATGATGTGTTAACAAATATCTTGTTCATTATCTCAATTATCTGGTAGAAGAAAATTTTATTTTTTAACACCTTATATTCTTCCCTGCACTGAAATTTAGTGGACTTGTGTCAAGTCAGTGACTCAGAAGAATTAAACATACATTTATATAAGGCAAAAATTCACAGAAAAGCCACTTTTTGCCAGTATTCAAATAGTCATAACTTTTTAACAAATCATCATATTTAAAAATTTAAAACTGTTCTGAAAAGGTCTGAATGAGCTCTTTAAGAACCAACCATTAAAATGCAAATATGTTGACTTTGTAATTTTGACTAGGGTTGCTATTACTAATACTTTTGTAACTAATGTTGTTTTCAAAGGTAATCAGTGCCTGCTGCAGCTATTATATACCAAACATAATTACAATGCATTCTCATGGTAAATTCCTGTAAATTATAAAAAAAAAATCTTGTTAAACAGATTCTTAATGTTGACACTCCAGATGTCACAACCTGAAAAGTGGTCCCATCTACCAATGCAGGTGCAATATAAAAACAAAATATGTAAAGACAACTTGGCAAAAGAGCAATATACTTTTTAGAGGCTGAGAATGGAACAGCCTCATTTGATGTCTTCCTTTTCTTCACCACTGGTGTGACATCAGTTGCAGAGAACTGGTAAAACCCCTTTGTAAGAATGTCATCATCAGACTTTGTACTGGCTTCGGTCATTGTGCTTGAATTGCTTGAATGACTAAAGTTACTGCTGTTCCACTGCTTTCCCTCAGTGCTGCGTCGCCACTTTGAAATGCTTTGAGCAATACTGCTAACAAAGCCTTCAAAGAAAAAGAAATTAAAGAAAATTAAATTAAGAAAATTAAAGAAAATTAAATTAAAGAAAAAGTAGTTATACTTATTTATGGTTGATAACATATTAACATATTTTAGTTCTGTTAATGACATCAAATGACAAAAATAATGCTTAAAACATGCACGCCTAGGAGCACCATAATTAGTAGATTTACATTCTCCAGAATGCTGAAATGTGTAAAAGTAAATGTACATTTTGTTTTCCAGACAAATATGCTACCAGCCAAGTTCTCAATATGCAAGTTTGCTTTTTTAAATGGAAGACTTTCTCTTTCATTTGATTCCTTTATACAATGCAAGTAGCAAGCAAGCACACTATCAATCATCAAAGTTTGAGTGATGTAGGTGAAGATTTAGCCAAGTGTTGATGGGCTGCTCAATTACTCTTTTGATCAAAAGACTAATTACATACACATTTGCTTTTGACATGTACCTTTAATCTACTGTATTGGGACACATTTGCTTTGACACATAGTTTTTATCTACTGTATAGGGACACTGCCCTGGGTGGTGCTCAGAATTAAGAAATTAGTGTTAGGACTGGTTCACATGGTGTCAGGATAATGTGACTGGGTGGGGCATCATCTCACATATCTGAGGCATGATGCCCCAGTGTATAAACTGTCACATTGCAGACATTGTAGAGATATGACTGAAAAATTATTAAAGCTACGTTTAAAAATCTAAATCACACACACACACACAGAACTGGGACTTATTTTGTATGTTGGAAGAATATGATCTCACATGCTGATCATTATAAACTGTCAACAAAATCAACTGCAGCCTATCATCAAGTACATACTTTAATTTTTAGAATCACATGTCACTGTTCTGAAGATGAATTTACATATTTCTTGGATGCAAAGAGCAAGGCTACATATAAGACCAATTTTCACAAGACTAGTCAACAGAATGTAGTTAATGCATTTAGTTTTGATAGAAAAAAGAATGAATCATGGAAAAGGACACTTACGTGAGCAACAAAACAACGAAACACTGGAACATTCTTAGCTTCAGACATGTTTCCAGACTTTCCTGATTTTGCTGAAGTGTTACTGACTTCACATATAGCATCAATGGATTATGAAAGTTAATTTTCATATAACTGCTTGAAGATAAGGTGCCAAGGTCTTTTAAACATCCAAGTGTCACAAAATTAATGTAGATAATGGAACAAGGTCATATTTCACTAGATAAAAGCTTGCCAGCAAGGTGTGCTCAAGGTGAGGTGCATTACCCCATTCATGCTTCAACTTGTCCTGGCAATGGATTTTTTTGAGTGCAGGCACATGAAATGCATTAAAAAAACAATGCATATTCCATGAGATAGCAAATAACAAATATTTCAGGAACTTTAATGTGGCAATAGTAACAATCAAGCTATTTTTTAAACACAGTTGCTTTCAAAAATTTTAAATGAGCTAAACAAGAATGTTATTAGTGGAGCAATATATATATATATATATATATATATATATATATATATATATATATATATATATATATATATATATATATATATATATATATATATATATAACAAAATTACCTTCAAACAAATACAGCATTTAAAACTTTAATGAAATCCTGATCTTTACTGACTTGCACACTTTATACTAAACTAGTATATATTATATCCAGCATCAATGTATCCCTGGTTGCCTTCATCCATTCACCACTCTCAGCACATGATTTATAATAATGTTCAATTCCTACTTAATACTCTTCTAAATCTCATTAAAATCAGACTTCCACAACCCTACATGAAGACACTGATAATAGTTAATATTTTGATGACCTTTGAAATTACCATTCTGCTACTTTTAGCAGTATAACCTATAAAGTGTGTCATTTTGTGTATTGTGAGCTATATTTTAACTCATTAAAACCCTGAGCCAAATAGCTAGGCAGTCCCCTACAGCATACTTGCAGAGATCACCTAGACCAGTGTTAGTCTTACCAGTGCCTGTATCCCTGAGAGGTACTCACAGCACTTGGCTTGCATATTTTTGCAGAGGTTTTACTTGCAGTAATTTATTATTATTTTATTTATATTTGTTTAATTAGGCTGAAATTTGACACAACATTTCTCAATAAAATTATATTCATAATCGTATAAATTTCATGCTACATGTAGAAATAAAACTCATGCATAAAGATGAAAATAAATGATGTACATATCAATTTGTTTCTTTTGCCATAAATAATCCATAAAATCCATTAGGAATACACACATAATGATTAACACATACAAAAATTATATTTTATGTACACAGAAATTCCACTTGTCATCTCTTTTGTAAACGTATTCTCCTGTGAATACCGTTCAAAGATGCAAATATTTTCCTTGCTCTTGAATTACCTTTCTTCCTTAGAATTCTCACTATTAATTTAAAACCTAATAAAACACAATAAAATTTGAACTCACATTCGCTGTTATCATCAATGGCTATTTCGATGTCACCATCAATCTCAACCGATAAAAATCATGAAAATACTACGTCAGAGTTTGTCAAGTAAAAGTCTGCTCCAACTGACTGATTCCCGTGAATTTGTATCATTTTTGGATCTAATTATCTTTACTATTTCTGCCGCTATCGAAATCAAATTTTTTCTGTGTGTTCAGTGATGTTTACTCTGTCTATGTAAGCTAAAATTTTATTGGTTCAAAAGCCTGCATAATTAGGAAATGGCTTGAAATTAGCCATTGGTTTGCGACAACTTAACTCGTCATGCGGGAAATAAGCCATGCCAAATACTGCCTCTCAAACTCGGCACCTGGGATACAAGCTAGGTAAACTCTGCCTCGTTAACGAGGCGCTCGGAAGATGAGGGAGGAAAAGTGCGACGAGTTATCAGGGCACCAGGGGTTAATGAGTTAATTAAGCAAGTATATGTTCCAAGTCACAAGTGTCGATTTTTGCAATTTGGAAGTTGTAGTTTCATTGGTTAACCACAAGATCAACAGAAGATGACCTCTTACAGGTATCTATCAGAGCTCCAAGTAGGACTATGGTGATCTGATTTGAATTAGATGTTATTATTTCGCATATTTATATTAACTATTCTCTTGAAATATATCTTATATTCTAAAAGCAATTCACTCTCATGCTTAAAATTTTCTGCAAGGAAACAAACCTCTTGCAATCCCAAATCTGTGATTCTCAAAAGAAAATATTAGTTACTTCCCTTGCTTTCCCTGTCATTAATATGCACACCTCTCATAATAAAGCTCAATGGACACCATATCAACATGTTTTGAGTTTTCCTCATAACTACAAATTTTGATTTAATCTTATTGCCAGATCTTATTAGTTGATCATTTTTAACCAAAAGCAGACATTCCAACCCTGGCAAGACCATCTCAGCAAAGCAATTCATTTTTATTGTAAGGTTGTAAAAGAATATCATAAACTGCTAAAAGCAAGAAAATACGGTTAAAAGTTCAGTATTTGAAACATGCTTCGACACCAAACATTATGTTCAACTGAAAAGTTTGTGAACTATATACCACTAGTACAGTTGTGCAATCTTTAATTCCAAACCCTATAGAGTTTAACAGCTTGTTGTTATCTCTCAACTTGATGTAATTCTTCGAATTCTTTTCCATTTCATGTGATGAAGGGAATCATATCTCCCACCAAGAGACATACTCAGACTGGCTCGTGATGTCTTATAAATCTAATAAACCTAATTTTGTCCCTTCCTGATTTTATTCACAAGAGTCTGAATATTCCATTTTATTCTTTTCTTCTTCTTATTATCACTTTTTGAGAGGCTTCTTTTTCCCCCTTTGCAATATGCTTTGATTGCTGTATGACATTTTGTTTAAAAAAAATCCCATAATCAATAGCTGATTTTGCAGACACATTGCCTAAAAAAAAAAAATGTGCAGTTTAAATAATCTGAGGTACTGCTCTAAAAATAGTCTGGTTCTCGAGTTCTACTGATTCAATATGAAACCCAGATCCAAGTCAAAAAGGGATGAACCAATTACACCTCTCCCTCGATAACTTGTGCACATCGAAGTCCAAAAAACACAGCACTATAAGCGCAAGTTTTCTAAGGGACCTCCAAAACACTTGCTAAATATCTTGAAAACTGCAGGGTGGGGGAACTGGGCTGTTTCATGGCTGAATCCTCTAAAAATAACTTATAAAAGAGTCTAGAAAAATGGTCAATAAAGTGCTTTTTCTGACGAAGTTGTTCAAGCACAGGCAGGGTGAACCCTACAAATTTTTGCTCGAATAAAGGTTCCTACAGAGGCTGAAGAAAAAAGTCAATAGCACTAAACCAAAGTCTCTAATTATATTTCCATACACCTGACTTTGTCAGGTTAGCTTATTTTTTTGTTATACTATTATTGAAGTTATTTTGTCCTTACTTTGTAAGGCGATTTTGTTTACTCCTAAAGCAACTCAATTGTTGTCCTTCCACCCTGCCTGCTGCTAATGATGGTCAAGGGGAACTAACCAAAGATTTTATCTAGACCCACAGGATATCTTGATCTAGGCTCATGTAGATTTATTGTTATAAATTCAAATGAAACAGATTGTGCTTTAGAAAAGAAATTTTTTAATTTAATCATATCCATATCCCCTGAACACCAAGTATAATAAATATTCTGTAGAGTATAATTATCTACACCATTAAGCACAACCAAAATATTGCAGTTATCTCTAATCATTTTAGGTATCTGTGTATATCGTTGTGTAACATAAATCACGTCTATGTTTTTGTGACACCTCGAGAAAATATTCTAGCTGGATTAGATTGTTTGTCCAACATCACATCATCATATACTAGGAGATTATTAATGAATCCATGTAAGTCATCTACAGATGGGGCTTCATCTATATCTGTGATAAAGTCAATAATATCTTCACCGTCTTTATTAACTGATTTTGCTTTTCATTAAAATCCTTAAGTACTTCGTAACAATGCTGATCATCTACAGATGGTGCTGTTAAATATAGTTTGTTCCATCTCATCCATCTCATTATTAAATTTAATAATAATTGTGTTTTACCTGATCCAGATGAACCTATTATAATCATTCTTATCGAATTTGGTAATGCTGGATGGTGCTTCACTGGTTCTTGTTTTTGTGTCGCCATAAAATCAATTATTGTATCCATATTAATAATAACATGAGTCTATATTGTGTTCGATGTAAATCATCAACCCCCACCATGTGTGGGACCACTGGATTGATAACAATAATAACGAAAAATAAATGACATGCATTAACAGGTAAATATGTAAAATGTGGTACAAAAAAAGATAAATTTATCTCAGGGACAACAAAGATAGGTGGGGATATTGCTGCTTCTTTAGGAAAATTACCTGGATTACCATGGGCTAAGTATATTGGTGAGAAACACCTTCCTGGATATAATTATTGTGGTCCTGGAACTCGTCTCGATATCTGACATGATAACCAAGATCAACCAAGACCAGGAGAGTATCCAGTAAATAAAATTGATCAAGCATGTCATGTTGCTTGTAAAAGTAAAGATTTGCAGCAACCGCATCTTGCAGATGTAAAATTGATTCATGCATTAAATTCTATACCCAATAAATCTGTTAGAGAGAAACTCGGTAGTTTCCTAATAAAATCTGCTATGAAAAGTAAAATAATGTTAGGGGCTGGTATAATTATAATGGAATCTATTTATTATAGCCCAAGAGGGTTTTGGAAAGGTAAAGCAGCGATCACTAAACTTGCTAAAGCAGCAAAAGTTTCACATTCTGTTGCTGCAAATCTGTTAGCAATACAGGCAATATGGCAAATTTATCTACCACCACCAAAAAAATTCAATATGCACATTTTGATGTCAGTGTTCCTAACGAAGTTCATCAAGCAAATATTTTGTTTTTACCACACAATACTATTAAAACACAAGGACGAAAGTCACGCATGTACAAATACACATTGACTGTTGTTGATATTGCAAGTAGATATAAAGAAGCTGAACCATTATCAACAAAAACATCATTTGAAGTTGCATCTGCGTTTGAGCGAATTTATCAACGTGGTGGTCTATAATGGCCACAACTATTACAAGTAGATCCTGGTAAAGAATTTTTGGTGCAGTATCATTTTTGATGAAAAAAACGATGTTACAATCAGACGAGGGCATACTGAAATTCATCATGATCAAGCAATCGTTGAACAATTTGATCGTGTGAATGGGTTGCAAGGTTACCAAGTGTGATATCTGCATTAAATAATGAAATTACTCCTGCAACTTCCATGAAACTTTCTAATGCAATAACAAAAAAATATATACCAGGTAGTGTATGGATGAATACAGACGAGGTCAACAACCAGTATTAGGTAATGTCATTGTGAGATATTTATACGAACCAGGGGAGTTGGAGGGTGGCAAAAGCTAATGACCCTATTTGGAGTTTGACCACACATACAATTTCTATTGTAGTTAGATCTACTGGAAGACCTGTTATATACAGACTAGATTCTACTGCCCCTCAATGTGGATTTGTGCCTGAACAATTGCAAGTAATTCCTGCAGATACACAATTACCGACACCTTCACTTATGTAAATTAGCACCTCTTTGTCAATTACATTCAAGACAGGTCAACATTACATTTTCAAGTGTGTGACCAGATCACTATTCTGTCTACGGTAAATTGTCTTGGATTATTATTCGAATATTGCCATAACATTATTGTGTTACAATTTGCACAGTGATTATTCCGTAGTTGTTTTAGTTTTATAATAAATTCAGTATCAATATCAAAGTCACGTTTATTTTTTTTGTCACATTGTTTATAAGATGCTAATTTTTTCTTTATTACATCATCGTCATTAGTAATTTCTTCAGTTATCACATGATCTATAATAACCCTATGTAGTTGAGTTATTCGTCTGACTCGAGATACTGCAAGATATACTAAATTTGACCACTGGATCAGGTCATCTACAATCCAGATATTTGTATCAGATATAGTTAATCCCTGTGACGAATGAATCGTTATAGAGTATCCTAACGTCCACAGTGATTTATCCATATTCAATGCTTCTTCAACTATATTAATATTTACCAAAATAATGTCATTCAATGCTAGATTTTGTACTCCGACACCAGGAATTTTAACTTCAATATTCTGTCGTCAAGTATCTGCTGGGCAATAACAATGGTACAGGTAGATGTGAAACCCTTTCTTTATGTAATGTAAATAATTTCTTCTGCAATTCATCACAAACTATCTTTCTACTTGCGACTATCAAATCAGTAGGTCTCCATAAAGTTAAAAAATCATTCATGGTAGTTTCTGGAATTATCTCACGAATTATCTCACATTGTATTTTATCTGGTTGTAGTCTGATTAATCTTTTAAGTTCTTTCAGTGGTTCATCAATAGCTCTATGATCATCATGTATTTCTTCATAATAATCCACACTATTCTTTAGCCATTCATGTGGAGACTGTCCAACAAAAGGCGGTGGTTGACCATGATCACCACACATAATCACAGTTTTTTGTTAATAACCATTCAAGAAATTTTTTTAGTTTCTAACAACACCATGTCTATTTCGTCCCATATAATATACTTAGGTATATATTTCTCACCCATTCGCTCAGAAGACCATGTATCTCCACTATCTCCAAAAAAACTATGATAGGTACAAGTTTTTACACCTCGTTCTTTTATCTCTCTGGCTAGTTTATGTGTAGGAGTCAAAACGATCATATCTGAATTGTTGTTCATAAATAATTTAATTACACAAGTTGTTTTATCTGACCCTCCACACCCATTAAGATAAACAGTCTTATGTCTAGCCACAGGATCCTACACAGATGTTGCAAATGATTCTAATATTTGATTATTATTTATGTAATATATTTCCTTAATTTCAACGTCGGCAAATTCAGAAAAACTAAGTATATTTTCTTACTTTATCCTCCATGTTCCCCACTCACCATTACCGAGTAGCAGATTTAATAAATCCTTTTTTTTTTGTTTATATAAAATGAATCTGTGGCGACTCTAACAGTGTGACGAGGAAATCTATCATCGACAGTAGATTTATAGAAACATAGGCTAACATTGAAGATCTTAAATGAGTAAACTGCGGTGAGTCACCATCAAGATAGCTCACAATAGTACCTAGTTTGGTCCCATCCAATAAATAAGCATTATTTCGGCTTATAAATGTGTTTCTCTCTATTGTATCAGCGATTATAAAATCTAACTCAGCATCGTCCATAATCAATCTTGTACAGTGTCGTTTATAACCATATGAAACACCTTGAGTAAACTTACCAATTATCTTTCTACAGAGATCTTTTGCATGCTTCTCATCGTGCTCATCTCTGCATTTACGTATATTATTATTAATTTTAATAATGTCATCTTTGGCAAGATCAGAAAATTCTTTCCTGGCATCTTCTATATTAAATCTGTCTGGTTCTGGTAACCAAACTTGTTTTTGTGGACTATAGGATATAATTGCTTCATTTACTTTTAATGATACTAATACTCCAGCATCAATCATATATCTTAACCCTTTCATCACGGCCGACCGCTTAACCGTTCCAGGGAAACTACATCTGTCAACACTATGGACCGACTTTTTCGGTCTGGGCCAGTGTTCTTCTTTAACATTATAGTACTCGACTAAATATCTTTCGGGGTACCTCTAATAACTTCCATCTGGTAATGTAGATGTTATATTTGGATGATCTTGTGAGTTTAGTTTGGATACAACTAGAAATAATGAACAAAGTAGGAACTTTTAACGTGTTTTCCGAATGCTGAAATTTGTATTCAAAATGGCGGCGTTGGAGGAAATTTTAGAGGAGAGTTTTCTGAGGATTTAAATAATTTCCACCTGGTAAATTTGGATGAAAATGAGAGAAGACGTATGGAGAGAAAATGGAATGCACTTGTGGGTGACAGTGATGACAATGAAGATGATTTTGAAGGTTTTGAACCAGAGGAATTGTACATTTTACGTGGGGTTTTTTTTGGACGAAGCCCGAAAACCAAAGAGATTTGTTTCAGTTTTCTGACAGAGTTGGGCACACCCGAAAGTTAGATGGCTCCAGGAAAGCTTCGGAATATTTTCAAATATTCTATTCAGATGAAGTTTTTGGAAAAATTGTCCGTTTAACGAACTTAAATGCCACGATCAAACGTGGCAGAGACGATAATAGGTGTGTGGACAGATCTCACCTTGGAGATCATTTTTGTTCATTCTATAGAATTTTATATATTATGGACACCATGGAAGAAAGACTTGTGTTGCTACTGTAATTATTCACTAGTACATCTAGGGTAAATTGAACAAGTTTTGAGAACTTTCTAAGTTTTCTAAGAGGTAATAAAATAATTACTTGTATTTTTCCTGTTGTGTTACCTGTTTGTACCTGCATTTTAACAGTTGTAATAGATATGCATATTTTTATGGAATTAGTCATAAAATTTGATTTTTAACCTTGATTTTGACACCTAATCCAGCCAGATATCTTAACCTTGGCAAAGTTATGTTGTTTCAAAGTCCACAAGTCATTTTGCTTTACAACTCTAAAGTTACTTAGTGTTGAGGACTCTATGCCTACAAAGTTACTTAGTGATGAAAGGGTTAATAAACTATTGGTGTCCAACATTTTTCTGAAAAGTGTTTACCAAACCAAATCTGGTAAGGGTCCATTTATTGAAACTCTGGCCATGTCATGTTTAGGATGTCTGAATCTGTTCAAGTATTTAGAACACTCACTATATCCAAGAAAGCTTCCAGGATAACATGCAGCCATATCGACTGATATAACATCATTATAATCGTATTTAGTATTCCATAATCCACCGAGTCCATATTCTATGCAACTTTTTTGTATATCCTCAATAAATTCTGATCTTGTAGGTTTCCATGAATTTTTTTCCTGAGCGAAATGGGCCGCGACTGATGGTACAGTAAAACAATTATTCAGTAGTTGTCTGATTTTGTCATCGTCAGAAATATATTTTAGTGCAAGATTTCTCATTTCTTCATAAAGAGATTCTGTACGATAAATATCACCATTGGGTCGTACAAATTGATCATGACAATCGTGTTCTGAACTCTGAAATAACCAAACAGACACAGGGTCATTTTTACTTATATTTTTAATAAAATTAAATACATGACCATTATACAATTTGATCAATCTGTCTCGTGGGAATATTGTTACAGCATCAGTCCATGATCAATGATTATTATAGGGCTTCCATTTTTTTAATATTTTTGTTTGTACAATATCTCTCCTGTTAGTGTTTTTACTGTTATTGAAAATCTTAATGACTTTTCTAGCTTAGAAACATCCTTAATAGATGCACCTGAATCTTTCACGGTCTCTGTCCATTCATATATTTTTTTTACTTCTTAAATCTGGTAAGCCATTGCCACGCAGCGCATTTGTAAAATGTTCAGTAATGCGCTCCACAACACAGTTTATTCTTGACTCTAGTCTCATAGGTTTGAGATCCGCAATATTAGGTTTATCATTTAGTAAAAACAATCCATATACCACAGCAGTAACAGGATACCCTAGCTCAAAATACGGTCTATCAATACCAGTCAGTATTCCATGTTTGGATTTGTTACTTAATATCGTTTTATTATTTCCAGACTGTATATGAATGGGTTCTCTTGTCACAAAATATCCAAATATCATCTTCTGTCTTCACAATAAATTTTATTAAAATAAGATATTTTTGATTATCAAGGTGGTTAATAATTACTTTCCCCCAGTTGTCGTTCATTACATTAATAACTTTTCCAACTCTAAAAGTTGACCATACATATTTTGCACCTTCTTTACAAAATTCCTTCTTAGCCTCACGGATATGTTTGGTTATATCTGTATTTGTTAAATCTAGATCTTTCATCGAAATATTAAATTTATATTCTGGTAGTCTGTCAAGATCAAATCAAGTAGCAGATGGTTCAATTGCTGATAATTCTTCCATCATTATAATTAAGACAAATATTCAAATTGAAATTTAGTATATACATATATATATAAAATGATTCAAACAGAAAATAAGTGTATTTAGTTGAAAATTGGACCTATTTCTCAGTGTGATGAACCATGCGTAGACAAAAACAAATACTGTAGTTACCATATGCAAAGTATTAGACATGGAAGTACTGGACCAAAACCCTGCATTCAATGTGATATTGGAGTTAGGGGGAAAACGCAAATTTGTGCAAATTGTGGAGGTAAAAAATATAGGGAACTTAAATGCTATTATGACCAAAAAAAAAGATACATTGACAGGTAAATCCCCTATAAAAACAGAAAAGGATTATCTAACCAGATTTCAAAACAATGATTTATACAAATAAATATTATATACAAATGGAGCAAAAAGAATTTGTGAGACATCCAATATATACAAATTACGAGGCATCCAGATATGGTATTATTAGACATTGTAGACTAAAGAAACCAGTTGGCAATATTGATAATTCTGGTTATTTTAGATTGAACATTAGTAGAAATTAAAGATATCTATCACATAAGTTTATATTAGAATGTATTTCTGGGAAAATCAAAGATGGACATGTAATCGATCACATAAATCAGATTAAAAAAATAATTTATTAAATTTATGACTTACCACACCAAGTCAAAACTGTAAGGCAGGAAAAAATGGCGTTAATAATCATTGCAAGAGAGCAAGAGTTATTAAATCTATAAATGTGCAGATAGACCAAACAATAATATTCAGTTCGATAAGTAAAGCTGCCAAATATTTCAGTATCAATTCAGCATCAGTAAAACGTGTAGCTGATCAGATATATAAATCTGCATATTCAATAAAGTATGACCAAAGTATTATATTTGAATATGTATAATAACTGTGAACTTCACTCAGAATAATATTATTTTACT